>JAPKLW010000658.1:170890-238164 GCA_026898455.1 Plectranthus barbatus
GGGTTAGATATGCATTAATCTCCAAATCAGATCCGGATTAGGTTTCCCGCATGCGCATCGACTGTGGCAATCTGGCGTTGATTGCTGGGCCTGGAACATCCTCGTCGATCGACGAGCATTGGCAGCGATCGACGCGGACTTTCCTTCCGTCGATCTCCTTTTTCCCTTCGTCGAGCGCTTGGCTTGCTTTGTCTCGTCGATCGACGAGCCTCTTCGTCGATCGACGGGGTGCTGAAACTGGAATCACGATTCTTCTCTGTTTTTTTTACTAAAAACCTGTATGATTCATCAAACATGACATTCCAAGTACAAAAACCAATTCATGCACGAAAAAGATACAAAAACGATCTAAACACTACACAAACAGTCAAAGAACAATAAGTTGGTGAAAATCCTAACTTATCACCGCTGTGTTCCTCAGTCCAAGTGGCATCAGATTTACGAGGCGTGTCATTCATCGCCTAGTGGGGGCCATCATTCAGCCAACCGGACTGCCTTCAAAATTCTGGCAAGTGGATTCTATTGGCATTCCATTTACGAGGTCTGTCGTGGATGGATTACGAGCTGTGATTGTTGCCAGAGGACCGGCAATATCTCGCGGAGGGATGAGATGCCACAGACCCCGGTCATTGAAGTTGAAATTTTTTATGTGTGGGGGATTGACTTCATGGGACCTTTTCTACCATCCCATGGGTACTCATACATTCTACTTGCAGTGGATTATGTGTCGCGATGGGTTGAAGCCATTCCAACAACCACCAATGATTTAAAAGACGTCATCAACTTCTTACAGAAGCTCGTGACAAGATTTGGGACGCCAAGAGCCCTGGTAAGTGATGGGGGATCTCATTTCTGTAACAAATGGCTTGTTTCTCTTCTTGCTAGATATGGAGTCAAGCATCGTGTTACTACCCCATATCACCCTCAAGGGAATGGCCTGACGGAGCTATCCAACCGCGAAATCAAGCAAATATTGGAAAAGATGGTAAAGCAAAGGAAGGATTGGGCAGTGAAGCTCGACGATGCGCTTTGGGCATACCGGACCGCATACAAAACACCCATTGGTACATCTCCATATCAGCTGGTTTTTGGGAAATCATGACATCTCCCCGTGGAGATGGAACACAAGGCTTGGAGAGCAGTAAAAGAGATGAATTTGGATTGGAAGGCGGCCGCAGCGGATCGTGCTTTAGCGCCTACCGAGTTGGAAGATTTTAGGGATGAAGCATACGAGAACAATGTCATCTACAAAAAATGCGCCAAGAGGTTCCACGACGGGGGGATTTGCACGCACGTTTTCAACTCGAATGACAAAGTTCTCCTCTTCAACACCCACCTTCGGTTCATGCCCGGAAAGCTCCAATCAAAGTGGGCAGGTCTATACACGGTAGTTTGCCAATTTTCAAATGGCGTGGTTGAATTGGTTGATCAAGACGGAAAGACTTTCAAGGTCAATGGGCAGAGACTTAAACCATACTGCACTCCACTCCAAATTGGTATTGTAGAGAGGTACTACTTGAATCGCCCATGAAACACAGGTATTATCGAGCTAGCAACAATAAACCAAGCACTTGTTGGGAGGTAACCCAACGATTTACTGTTTTTCTCTCTTTCGTTATTTTTGTTTAGTCCAGTTGAGTCAATAGGAATTAGAAAATTTTCACTAATTTTCGAGTTTCCAGTGTTTTTTGTATTTGTTTAGGTCTGCATCGATCGATGCCAACCTCACGTCGATCGACGCGAGTTTCTAGTCCACGTCGATTGACGTAGAACCAGCATCGATCGACGCACCCAATTCAGAGGCGCGGGTAAGTGGGTTTAAAACCCAGATTTTATTCATTCTCCCCCCCCACACAAACACACACACGCACGAAAATTCCCCCAAACACTTCCACGTCGAAAAATTTCCCCATAACTCGCCACTACAACTCAAGGTATGTCTCCTAGACTCTTTCCATTCAATTATTTTGTGCTTTTTGACGAATTTGTGGATTAAATTGATGAATTTGGACTATTGTACCCTAGTTTCAAATTTTTGGTCTTTCGTCGATTTCTTTGCACTTCTTGCTCGATTGTTTGATATGGGTCGTGATTCTAGTCGATGTGTTCGCCATAGGAGAATTTGTAGTCATGGAATTGAATAATTTTGATTCTAGCGTGTTTGGGGATTTTCCTATTTTGCTTGTTTTCTAACTTGCATATTATATGTCAAAATTGTTTCAATTGGGGGTGTTTATGGATAGAAATAGGTGTGAATTGCTTGATAGTGGAACCAATTTTATATGGGTAGATGCAATATGAAGCTAATTGTGAGAATTTGGTATTATTGCTTTGGAAAATTTTGTGAAGTAAATGAACACATGATGACATTTTTTTTTCTTCTATCCCTGCAGAAACAAATGGCTTTCCGACCAACTTTCGCCAACCTAGAAGCGGAGACACTCCACATAAAGCTTAGTGGGGAAGACTTCCGATTCCGACAGACCCTCTACCCATGCCTGGTGATAATGGACAAGCTTGGGATTCGGGGTGATGTCGAGGCCCTGCTGGAAAGAGCGGGATGGAGCACTTGGATGACCGACCGGTGGCCAACATATCCATCGCTCGTGCTGGAGTTCTTTGCATCCCTCCACATCTACGAAGTCCAACCAGAGTCTGAGCCAACAACCATCGGTTTCCAACTTCTGAACCAGTACTACGAGCTCCCGAGGGATGTGCTGGATGGCATTTGGGGAGTCCCCAAAGATGGGATGGGCTTTATTCCCAAGGAATTCAACATAGTCAAGTTTTGGCGACAGATAGCAGCTGAAGCAGAGGAGAATACAAGAGATTTCAATGCAGGAGGCTTGATAGCCTCGTCCATTGACAACCCCGTGTTTCGATATCTTCAGCGGTGCATGGGGGTGTCTATCACCGGCCATCATGAAAGTGCCAAAGTGCGGTTTGGAGAGCTCTACGCCCTCTACTGCATGTTGACCGACGACAGCTTTAGTTTCGCTGCCCTCATCATGGACCAATGGAGATGACAGGTGAAGGCCGCAAAAGGGAACATTTGGAGCGGGGGATTGATTACCCCGATTGCGGTACATGTGGGCATTGACTTGACCGACATCGAGAGGCTTGAAGAGACCAGGGGACTCGGCACTGCACATCTGGTGCAGATGCAGATGCTTACAGCCCGCGAGGGTGGATGGTCGCTGTGGATGTCCAATGGGGACAAGTTTCCACTCCCTCAGTCGTACCTCACTCATGTCACGGACTACCACCACCGCACCAACTGGTTGATGAGCACCCCCGCCCACATGCAGCTCATGATCGGACCTAATGGGGAGCCGGCTCTTCCCGCCTCGGTCACCAACCGTGCAACCGTGCCCGTGAGAAGGGCTGACGGTAGCGCCACTGTTTGAATGTCGAGCAACCGCAGAATTCACCCCTGCCAACAACATGGGGGAAGAGGCACCCGAGGAGGAAGAGGCACCCGAGGAGGAAGAGGCACCCGATGAGGAAGAGCACGAGGAGGGAACCGGCGAGATTCCGGGGTGGACCGGTGGAGCCTCGACCAGCCACTTTCTTGGAGAGTCCTCCTCTACCGGAGTGGATCTGGCCATGCTCTATCAGTTCATGCAGCAGCAGGTTGCCGAGCACGCAGCGGAGCGCACCCACCAGGCTGAGTTTTGCCGACATGTGCATACCAGGCTAGAGACCATCGACAGTCAGATGCAGTGCCTCTTGTTGGACTATCAACCAGAGTCCACCTACACGCGCCGACTTCGGGAGCGGAATAGGAGAAGCCAAGATCGGCACACCGTCGATGAGGAGATGGAGGACCTTACCGAGGAGGATTGAGGTACTGTTTTTCTTTTCCTATCTAACTTGCAAACTTGTCCACTCCTTCGAGTGAAACAAGTTTGGGGGGATGAGGATGGAAAAGGGAAACGCTTTTTTTATTTATTTTACCGCTTTTATTTGTTTGTGTACTTAGGTTATTTTAGGTTTTGATTTTTCTTTTGAAACATCACCATCCTTGTTCTTTTGCTTCAATGTGAACAATTGCTCTCTACTAGGCTTTTCACTCAACTAGTATTTTGAATTCTTGATTTGTGGTACTAGTTCTGAACCGTAGAGTCTTGAGAATTGTTTTAAGAGCTTTTGAACATAGGGCAGTCAGAACTATTTTGATTATGCTGGTTTTGGAAATTGTGACTTGTCTTCCCTTGTATGAGAACTGTTGATTTATGATTGAGAATTTTGTTGATTGAGAATGAAAAATCTGTGTGATAAAGTAGCCAATGATAGGAGCTATTTGCTTGATAAGTTGAGCTTTGAATTATGAATTGTGCATGATAACTGTTCAGATTGGGTAATTGTTGAGGAGTAACAAAAATTTAAACCTTGTGTGAGAATTTGAGCCTCCGTTTTCGTTTGATGTGTGACAAGGTCTTTAGCAATAACTTCCTAGAATTTGACAGGTTTCTCTCTCGAGGTTGCATTAAGTGTAGTAATAAGGTGAAAATAATTTTAGGCATGTTCTTTCGTAGCCCATATCCCATACACTAACCTTTAATTTCCACTCGTAGCCAATTTGAGCCGTGATTGAATTTTCTTTGATTAGAAGGGTTGATGAATGAGAGGGATGATTTATTGGAAAGTATGGAGTGTGGATGATTGATGCAAATTGTAGGAACTAAAAGAAAAAAAATGATGAGTGATGAGTTCCATGTGCAAAATAAGGGTTCACGTGGGTAAAATAAGAAGGTGAACATGAGTAGAAAAAGAATAAAAAATACATATATGCCGATATGGTATGAGTTCACAAAGATTTATGATAGATTTTAAGGGGCCCTGAAAATTATTTTGTGAAGAAGAAAGAAAGACTATGTGAGTGCACAAGAAAAAGAATATGCGGTTATGGTATGTTTAGGTTTTTGGAGTTTTTATTGTCGTATTTTGAGTCACTTAGCCAAATATATCCCACCTATTAGGTAAGCCACATTACAACCAAAATAAGACCATTCGGATTCCCTGAAAAGCTACACTAACAATCAATAGAGAGATGAGAAACTTGTCAAACCTATGGTGAGGTGAGCTAATGTCTTGAGTGAGTGAAACACGAACCTTTTGTTTTTCGAGCGATGAGTGCAAACACTATCTTGTGAGGTGTCTCCTCAATGATTTAACAATTCAAATTTTGTTTGGAATGCATGATTTATATGAATTAGTGATACTTGGATAGTGAATAAGCTTGAGAGGCAATGCACACTTGTATCTGCATGAGATTTGATTTCTTATCTGCGATTTGATCGAGGACGATCAATAGTTTAAGTTTGGGGGAGTTGATAAGTTAGTATTTTCACCAACTTATCCATTAGTTCTTCGACTATTTGGTTGATGTTTGAGTTGATTTATGTGTTTTGTTGTGCATGAAATGGCTTTGGTACTTGTAATGTTGTGGGTGATGAATTATGCAGGTTTCTGAGAGTGAAGAACGAAGAAAGGCTCGGATCACCAGATCTGCATCGATCGACACAGACCCGTGATGATCGACGCAGTGGCTTGAAGCAGCGATTGACATCGAGGTAGACGCAGACCCACGGAAGCCGAGTCCACGTCGATCGACGCACAACCTGCGTCGAACGACGCAAAACGTGCGTCGATCGATGTGAATCCGAGAAATCCTAGTTTGATGCTGATTTGAAGATTTAGATAGATTTAACCCTAGATACTATATGATACATCTATCACCACTATTTAAAGCCATGCAATTTCGAATTTTAAGTGTGCTTCATTCCAGATTTTAGTTTTTAGAGATTCCAAGCTATAGTTGAGTTTTATGATTGAAGACAGATTTTTGTGGGAAGATTTTCAGACCCAAGTTTTTATGCAATTCAGGTTTTATTTATCTTTGATGAGTTTTGCTATGAATATGTGTAACTAATCATCTTTCAGATTCTAGGGTTTCGAACTATCAAGTATGCATGTGTGATTAATTGAATTAATTTACCTTTCTCATCGTAGTTTGTGAATTCTGTGCTATTTCGTAATCTTGAGTTGCTGGCCACATCTTAGGATTAATTAGTTGAGAATTAGAGACGTAACTGTGATAGTTTTCAATGGAAAGAGTTTTCAAAATATAAACTGATTTCTTGTCTGAAAAGAGGGAAATAGATTATAGGAATAGATCCATAGGGTTTCTGGAGTTAATTGATTAATCTTGAGACCGGCAGGAGATAGATAATTAATTAATCAACTTTGTGAATTGTCCAACAAAGAAATTCATAATACTTATCTGATGTTTCACTACGAATAGGAATTAAATTGGGAATTAATCGATTTATCCATACATGTAATACTTGATAGGTAGATATCCCTGGAATTTGTGCTTCTCATATTTAGATCCACCAGTATTTTTCTCTCTTCACCTTTAATATTTTTAATCGAATGATCTCTGGAATTCTCGTAAACCATTAAAACCAAAATTTGATCACTAAGTTATTTTACTAGCAACTTAGCAAAGCTAATAATATAGCGGCAAATAAAATTATCGAATCCCAGGGGAAAGAAGTAACGAAAAATTTTAAGTACTAAAACGTAGTTTCTTGAAATACTGGTTAGGGGTAATCAAATTGTGCGTCGATCGACGTGGACTTGGCTTCCGCGGGTCTGTGTCTACCTCGGCGTCAATCGCTGCTTCAAGCCACTGCGTCGATCGACACGGGTCTATGTCGATCGATGCAGATCTGGTGATCCGAGCCTTTCTTCGTTCTTCACTGTTTTCGACTCAAAAACCTGCATAACTCATCACCCACAATATTACCAAGTACCAAAGCCATTTCATGCACAAGAAAACACATAAATCAACTCAAACATCAACCAAATAGTCGAAGAACTAATGGATAAGTTGGTGAAAATACTAACTTATCAGACGTAGGACTTAAGGCTCCGAACCACTATAAATATTTTGTGTCCTTTACAGTTTTATTTACTTATGCGCTTTACAGTTTTCAATTATATCTTGAATCCTTCAACACTTATCCTGTAAGTGTTGAAGTGTATAAACTGTCAACTGCCATACCTATAAAACTGTTAATATAATCTGCTGGCTAACATAAAGTGCGTTTCTAAAACTGCTAAGCAAAAACTATGCTGATATTAAATTGAACTGCATAAGTTAGAGTGTATTTATCTGATTTAATACTTTCGCTGCACATTATACGTACTCTGATCTGGGACCCAACACCTAACAATTACTAAATCGATTAGGAAACACAATCTCATTGCATCAACTATTCATATTAATTGTGAATATTTAATTCCGGAATTTGCTTGATTTATTCATAAAAGTTTGGTATCATATATAATGAAACTCCTTTAGCACAATATCTAATCTATCTATATATACCTAAAAGCAAAACCCCACCCAAAAAAATTTCCCCCCAAAATATATTACCAAAAATAAACCCAACTTATATTAGGTAAGTAAAACTAAATATGGTAAGTAAGTAAAATTATATATGGTAAGTATGTAATTACAATTTATTTTATTATAATGTATAAATAATAATAGTAATATAGTATATTAGGTAAATATTATCGAAAATATTAAGGTTTAGATAATTTAAAATAAACAATATATTGCATATATATAAATATATAAAGACATGTTTATAGTAGGTTTTATATTTTTAATTTACTAAATTATTCTTATTATTTATATTAGTTTTAAATTGTATAGTTAAAAATAGTATTTATTATAAAGAAAATAAGGAAAAATAATATAGGAAATCTATATCTTAAATATTATTCATGTTTGTTTCATCTTAAAATAATTAACGGGGTAAATTACAAAATATTTAAATTTTGAATATTATGCATTAATACTAAATTGAATCAAGATAATATATATTTATCTATTTTATAGTAATCTATATCTATATATCTATATCCCAAGCAACAAATTTTTCCCCCAACACACTTACCAAATACAAATCTAAAATATATTAGGTAAGTAAATTAAGTATGGTAAGAATGCAATAATTCACAATTAGTAATAATAGTTTTATTGGAATATATAATAATCAATATTTCTCACAATAAAACTATTAATTATACTAATTAATTATATTTATATATGTTTTGTACAATTATATATATTTTTTTGTAACAATTCAATCTTTTTATTTATTTGCAGGTATAATAAATAATTAATTTCGTTGCCAATTATTTATTATAAAATATATAAATATAATTAAAATAACATGAAATAGCATAATTTATATAAAAAAATAATATGAATAGTAAATGCATACCACCAAATTACGATATTGTCGAAATCAATAAATATAAATGATTATAATAAATAATAAATACATGCAAAGATTACGGAATAATAAATGTGTAACATTATTTATATTAATAAAAGAATAAGAGTTAAAAGAGGCAAGATTATAAGTATGATGAGCTTATTTTAATCAATTTTATATTAATTTAATTTTTAAAAAGTGTATAAATAGTGTGGTTTATTTCTTTTTCATTCCCATTCCCTATTGTTTAATGGCCACTTTTTTCGCTAATGTTTTTTTTTGTTGAAAAAAGATTTTTACGTTGGTGTTTTGCATCTCAACCACAGGTATATTCATTATTTTTGTTGTATGACTTTATATTAATTGGATAATATACTTATTAACGTGTTTATATGATTGGTTTTTTTTTTCTTTTCAGAGTATCATATTATTGATGGAGATGGATTGCAATAATATGGAGATTGAAAGAAGTCTGAATAACAAGATTTTTTATGATGGTTGGGAGATTAGTTGTGATGTATATTTTAGTTTTGATAAATTCAATAGTTCATTACAAAATTTAACATTATTATTTATTATTTTCAATAAGTGTCTTTATTTATATATTTTTTTGTATTGTTTTCGAATTTTTATGCAATGAAGTTATTTGTTGGTATATGAAATTTTTTGAATTGCTGTATTTAAATGGATTTTATTTGTATAAAGTGCTGTTTTTTCTTTTGTTGTTTTATCATATGACAATGCAAGTAGGATAAATACAACGTAAGGTTCAGAAATAAAATTCAATGATTGATAATATGTATGAGATGTGTTCACTGGCTCTTATTCATTTGAATTTTTTTTATATTCATTTGTTGTATTTTTTTAATCATAATTCCATTTTATTTCTTATTTATTTTTATTGTGATTATTAATCAAGTTACTATATTAATTAAGCACAATTATAATCCGAAGCCATACATATTTTACATAGTTCTCTCTCAAAATAATACTTTTATTCTCCTCTGTTTTATAACCATAATTCTAAGGGGTCTGTTTAAATAAGTTATCATATAATAATTTTATCCAAAAAAGGAAAGAAATGTGACTACCTAGAAATATAATATCTTCCACCATTTTTTAGAAAGCTTATATTACTATGTTTATAAATTTATGTAAAGAACACTTTGATATATTTTTATTAAGATCCAAATTTTATATTTAAGTGATTAAAGATTAGAGCAATAGATGCACGAGAATTAGATGGTCGACATGGAATGATGAGACATGGAATGATGAGAATCGAAAATATAGTAGCGTGGATAGAGAGGTTAAAGGGATGAGATGGGAAGGGGTAGGGGAGAAGAGTTTAGGAAAAGGAAGTGAATAAAAATGAAAATTTTCGAAGAAATTGTTGTTTTGATAAAATTCATAAGCTAATCAAAAAATGAAAAATAAAAAAGAAACTATGTTATTGAATTCATTTTCATTAATTTTTAATTATACATATTAATTTAGGTAATAAAAATTATTTTCATTTTAATTATCTTTATTAATTAATTAAATTCAAAATATTACTCATTTTATAAAAATTTGAGATTTAGTTGAAATCGACACGGGGCATGAATTTTGTTATGCAAGTAGTAATTTTTTGAATATCTAAATTATTTAAGTGTACAATCATATTATTTATTAATTTAAAATATATTACTATATTTGTACGTAGTGCCATCAAAATAAAGAAAAATAAATAAAGATTGTGCAATGAGTTTTTTATATATATCACAAATATGAGTGGTACATGTACTGCCATATAAAAGGTTCATAATATTATTACATAAAAGAAACAGGTTAATTCATTAAAAGATTCATATAAACGAGTTTTCTTAGTATAATTTTTTCACAACTGAATAATATTAATTCTTAAATTTAATGTTTCCTTTGAATATTTTTTTAATTTCAAAATTTATGGATAAATAAAACAAAGATTCACAATAATAAATATTTACTCAAAAGAACTTATGGCATATTGAGAAAAACGTGTTATGTTGATTTTGTTTATTGCTACCCAAAATTATTATTTATTTTGGGTTCTTAATTTTAATAGGGTATATTAATTACTGTTTTAGTATATAAAAACTTTTGAATTTAGAACACCTCAACTATTCAATTCCTATTATGCTCATAAATAAATAGAGTGAGCATTTTAAAATATAAAAAAATAAAATAAAATATGAAATATTTACAAAAAAATGGAACAAAAAATAAATTGAAATATTTGAAGTTATTTAGAAAAAAAAATGAATGAATGAAAATGACTCAATGATTTAATACTTGTGAAGATCTCAGTAGCATTACCGATAATATTTATGAATTAAATTTTGTGTCTCAATAAATAAATTATATAGATTAAGAAATTGAAATTAATGGAAAGTAAAAAAAATATAGAAAAGTGGGTATTGATTAAAAGACGAGAAAAATGAAAAAATATTCGAGAATCTAATAAAGCATGCTTCAAACTAAGAGACGTGACTGTTAATTTTTAGGAGGGAAAATATGTGAATATTTTATGCTAAACCTATAAAGTTATTATTTTATATCCAGAATTTCTTTTTTGAGGGAGTGCAAATATTTTAAAATTCTAAGTTTATTTTTAATATTTTTATCACCTTAAAAAGTAAGGTATAATTAATTCAATTAATTAATTTGTAATCTAAAAATATAGAAAAAATATATTTCTGACCAAATTTATTTAATCAAATGGTTGGACTATTTTTTATTCATTTTATTCATATTCAAAGAACTCAATCAATTAATTTGTTCAGTTTTAGAATATAGTATTTATATTTTATGTATAAATATATTTTGAGAAAATATACTTTTATCTTATCGTATGATGTGTGATTTGTCCAACGATATATTGTACAATAAATGCGTCATTTCAAACAGTTAAGATATACCACTTACATATAATTAAATATTGTATTAAATTTTTAGATAGTTGTTAATAAATAATTTAATTTAATATACAGCAATGACATTACTACTAATAAACCATTAGAAAAATACCATTTTGGTAAAATATATATTAATTATAAGTAATATTTTATGTATTTTGTAGGTCAACAAGAAACAAATACGTGAATATAATTAGTTGTAAATTATATTTGAATAGAATTTATATGACAAATATTTGTATGTAAGTAAGACGTTGTCATGAAAATTTTATATTTTTATTCTTTTGAAGGTTTGCATTTAAAAAAATAGATAAAAACTTACGCTAACAATAGAAGATTTTGCAAAAATCTGGCTATAGTTTGAAAGATTTTGATGGGATACCAAGTTTTTTGAATGGGGCTATAATGTACGAAGGTAATGATTTGGTAAGGGATGAATTAAGCTATGATCGTATAAAGCTCTCTGCAGATCATGAGTTAAATCTGAAAAAGTTTAAAAATGATCAACGTATTGTGTATGATACAATCATGGAAATATGTTACTCAAATAATGGGGGGCTTTTCTTTGTATATGGATATGAAGGACCACAAAAAACTTTTATTTGGAAAATATTTATCCGCTGGATTGAGATCAAAAGGTGAAATTGTATTAAATGTTGCATCAAGTGGAATAGCATCTTTACTGATATCCGGTGGTAGAACAGCGCATTCGCGTTTCACAATCCCAATTAATATAACTAAAGACTCAATATGCTGCATAGATTAAGGGAGTCAAATAGCTGAGTTGTTGATACGTCGCAGACTTATAATATGGGATGAAACACCTATTCCATAAACATTATTTTGAGGCACTTGATAAGGCAATGCAAGATATAATGCGCATCCAGAATACACAAAGTAACAATCAACCATTCGGAGACAAAACCGTTGTATTTGGTGGTGATTTTAGATAGATTTTGCCTGTTATCCCAAGAGGTAGCATTGGAGATATTGTTAATGCAACAATTAATTCATCTTACTTATGGCATTGTGTGACTATTTTGAAGTTGACGAAAGACATGCGATTAAATATGCTTGGAGAGCATGTGCAAGCATCCCCACTATAAGACTTTGCTAATTGAGTTGCGACAATTGGGGATGGGACATTAGGAGCACCAAATGACGGTGAATGAGTTATTAATATCTCTGAAGATATTAATATCAAATTCACCGGAGATTCAATCAAAAATATTGTTAATAGCATATATCCTACAACATTTATTAGATCAATAGATGTTTCATATTTGCAACATCGGGCTATTTTTACACCAAGAAATGATATGGTTGAGAGGGTCAATCAGTATATGATATCATTGAACAATAATATTGGCAAGGTATGCTTAAGTTCTGATTCGAAGTGCACAACAAAAAATGCAACATATATTCTTAATGAAGTACACACTACAAAATTCTTGAATACATTAAAGTGTTCTGGATTACAAAATCATGAGATTAATTTAAAAGTTGGAACATCGATCATGTTGTTGAGGAACATTGATCATTCATCTGGTTTGTGCAACATGACTCTATTAACTATAACACAGAGGCCAAGGTTCTCTGTAGAAACATACTGGTGAAAAAGTTTTTATTCCAAAGATGACTATCATACCATATTATCCTCGAATTCTATTCAAGTTTCAGCATAGACAATTCTCAATTCATGTTTTATATGCAATGATCATAAAGTAGAGTCAAGGACAGTCATTATCGCATGTGGGGATTTTACTCAACAAATCAGTATTTGCGCATGGACAGTTGTATGTTGCTGTGCCTAGGGTCGCAAGTCGTGCTGGATTGAAAATTTTGATATGTGACAAAGACGACCGAAGTATGTCAAAAAAATCAAATATTGTGTACAAAGAAATTTTCGTGAATTTATAATTTTATATGTTGCAATTCATATGTTATTCTTCAAATCAATGTGTAATCTTCATTGTTTTATTTTATCAAGTATTAATTTTATTACTACTATAAATAGATTAGTTATTCTATTATGTACTGAGTTTCTTTAATTCAAAATCATCTTTCATGCATAAGCATTTTATCATATGTTAGAAGATTCATTATTTATGTGTATATTATTATTTAAAGTTTTTATAATGTTAATTTCATATGTATATAATTATAATACTCATTTTTTTTTTAAAAAAATATTTTATAAAAATTATTTAGAACTTAATGGTAATAAAATACAAATAATATATATAAGCCGCGCAACGCGGGCAGAAATCTAGTAAATGTTTATACAAATTTCAATCAATTTATTAGAGATGTTTTTTTGTCCTGATGTATGGAGGTGTCTACATTATATATACTACATAAATCCATAAATGGCGGATCAAATTTTTTTTTTTCCTTGGAGGTGTAAGTTATGAATGTGATTGAGGAAGATTTCATATAATTATTTATTTTCATAAAAATAATTCAATTAATAACCAATTAATATAACTAAATATCCCCATTCCATAAATCTCGTGATAAACTAATAACTAATTAATGTAATGAAATTCTTTAAAAATTAAGAAAAATTTCAATCAAATAGAATTCCGATTTTCTCTTCTTGATATTTTAGTTGATGATTTTAAGTCAACTAATTAAATTAGGCATTTGGTTCATATTTATAATTTGATTAAGTGAAATCTATAAGTTGAGGAGTAGATATTTATTTATAACCAACCTATATTTATTGAAATTGAATATTCTTATAAATTTATTTCTTTTCTTACATCAATAAGATCAACACTTAATCTTCATTTATATTAGTAAACCAATTATATTTGGAATATCATTAAAATTGTTTTTTAAGTAATAAACTTAGTAGATAATTAATGAACAATTATGCAAAAAAAAATTCTATAAATTGCCTCCAGTCTTGTTTTAATATATACTAGTATTGCACCTACGCGATGCGTGGAAACATTAATTATTTATATTAAAATAATATATATTTTTTAATGTGTAAGTTACAAAATTATATAATAACATATATAACATAAATTAATATATTATTTATATATAATATTGTTGGGAAATCTGGCTGTTTTCCTTCCACAGGGGCGCACGAATTACAAGGCATTATTGCTAGAGCCTAAAGGGGGAAATTGTTAGATATTAGCCTTGGTGTTTTGGTGGATCAAATCCTAAGTCCAACCAGCGTCAGTTGTCTCTAGAATAGCTCTAGTCTCAAATGTAAAGTCCTGTATAGGTATTTTGAGTTGTAAGTCGCAGCTGATCAAGACTCATGCTGGCTACTAGCATGAGATGTGCTTACCAGTTGAGGGATGCCTCACCAGCAAGCGACTGACCAAGACTCATGCTGATACTGTTCATCAGCATAGAGTTGAGCTATCGACTGGCTACTGTTCACCAGTGGGAAGATTTCATCAGCAGGAGGCTGACAGATCTACCAGCAGAATATGTGTTCTGGTTGACACTATTCACCAGCGGTGAAGCCACCAGTCACGGGAGAATTCAAGAGATAACATCAGACGAATTGGTAGACCTTGATTGTGCTAAGGCAAGTCACCAGCAGAGACTGCCAGCACAAGATCACCAGCATGATCTGCCAGTCGAAGGTTATCATCAGAATTGAAGATTCGCTCTCCCGAAGACATAGAGACAAAGAGAAGATTCGTCTGAGGAATGTGCTGACAAAGAAGGACTTTAAGGACGGCTAACTTAAAGTCTAATCAGCTCAAGACTCCAGTTCTTGATTCCCTACTGACGAATAGTGCCGTTCTGACACAAAGAGATCTGTGCCAGATAAAGCGGTCGCAGGCATGGCGCTTTCCTGAAAATGCTACCTGCAGCCGTCTGAAGTACATCTGGAGTCAGAAGACCATTCCGGATGTGTGCAACGGCTAGTATTTGAATCTGAATCTCACGTCTATAAATACGTGAGATCCAACAGCATTCAATACTCTTGACCTACCGAAAGCTCAAACGCATTCATATCAGCGAATAAGCAATCTTTCGAGGCTTTTCTTAAAGCTACTCCGTGTGTCAATCATTTGAACACGAGACTCCAAGCTTCTAGCTTGTGAGTTATTGATCTCATTTGGTGTTCTTTCTCATTCCGAGGAAGAACATAGCAGCTCTTGAGCCAGCCAGCTCCAGAGTTATTACGGGCAGTTTTGCCGCCAGCAAGAGTCAAGTTCTTGGGAGAACTCAACACCCAATCAGTCGGAGGAGGAGGTTGAAGTGACGTGCTCGCACTCCATCCATCTGACGAGAGTTGAAGAAGGACAAGGACCGGGAGCGGTTGATCCAGTGGACTGGTAGACGAGGCATCTACCAGCTGGAAATAGATCGTAGGAAATCTTGTACCGGATTACTCTTTTTAGTGAATTTCCAGTGCTTCGACTGGAGAGTGGACGTAGATCAGTTGATCGAACCACTATAAAATATCCTTGTTATTTACTGCTTTCAGCATTTACTTACTGATTTAAAACCCAGCACCCAAGTGCTGGAATATAACTGAAACCAGTTTATAACTGTGCAAACTCGACTCTAAAATTTTCTAAGTCCTGAGTCATCAGCTGACCAGCCAGTTGCCAGTCAGCTGAATACTCAGTTGCCAGTTGACTTACCAGCTGACAAGGTCCCAGTCAGCTGTGTAACCAGCAGAGTGCAAGAAACGAACTTACGTATTTTCCGCTGCCAAAGTATACCCTGATATCCGGGACCAACAAATATTAAATTGACATTCATTTTATTTACTCTTGATTAATTTATTAAACTTCATTTTATAAATCTCATATGAATTTCTAATTCAAAATAATGTTTATAAGTTAATTTCTTTAAATATATATATATATATATATATATATATATTATTTTGTTGTTATTGATTTGTTTTATTTCATAATTTATTATTTATTAGTGTGTTGGAACTTTTAGTATTTTATTGCAATAAAATCTAAAATATTGAACCTTTCATTTCTCACTCTCTCAATTTTTTAGAATCAAAACAAACTATTATATCCATTGTAGTGATGAGGTGTTATTTTTTTACATCATTGGATAAATATCTAACCATGTGCATAGATTCATGCTTTATGCATATTAAATTTGGACATCAAACTTCTTGACATAAAATTTGATTTAGTAATCTCAAATGTGTTGGAGATTTATACGCCCCGTCTCACTCTCTCGTCAACTTTTCACTATTCGCAATTGTGATATTAAAATATGGCGGTTGCTCTTCACTTTATTGATGTTAATTATGAGGTTCACGTAATCATGTCTATTATGTTAGCTTTCATATGATATTGTTTTGACCACCTGTAGTGCATATACCTCATAATAGCTTGATACAGAATAATATAATTTTCATGTGTTATGAGATTTTTCTCTGCCTAAATAACGTCACTATTTGAATTCCTCATTATGAAATTCGTATTTTCTCGTTGACTATTGTACATCAACACCTAAGTTTCAATTCTCCTTCATTTGTTTTTATTTCGTTATTTTCTTCTCTCAATTTAATATGTCTATCAATATATATTTTTTCCATCTTGTCCACCCATTAATTGCATTATTCCAAAATAACTTATTTAATATTGAAATAAATATTAGTAAATTCACAAGCGTTCAAACTATCCCAATCTAATATGCAATAAAATATTATTTTAAACAATATTATATGATACATCTTATCATTCATATAAAGAATCAGTATTTATTTAAATAAAAAAAAAAGTTGATTGCATTTGTATTTGGTGGTTTACTATTTCACATTAATTCTTATGCGACCACTTAACAGTTTGATTTAGTGTTCATCCATAAACAATCTTATATTTAAAATTTTATTTAATTTTGCTTTGTGACTTCTTTTAATTTCTATTATTTATTTAATAATAATAATAATATTTCTTGATATTTAACACGATTTGTTCCATAATTATATAATATATATTTATAAATTGACAAATATGTAAATATCATGTCCTTAATTAAAAAAAATCATGCCCTCAATTTGATCGATATTCTTGAATTAATAATCATGTAATTATTTTTTTTCCTTAATTTATAAGATTAATTGATATTTTTTTCATTTTAAGCTGGTGATTTTAAATTAATTAAATTATTTTTTTAAATGGAAACATTATATTTTATAATCATGTGAAAATTATGTGAGGAATTAATTGAGTTATTGTAGGACTATTAGAAATACTAAAAAGTACAATATTTTAAATCAATAAAGTTATAAATCAAATTGCTATTATGTTTGCAACCAATTTCCAGTTCCATTTAATATTTTTATTATTTATTTCATTCAATAGTATTTTAATCCAATTTCTTATTATATCAAATGATTAATAAAATCAATATTTAAATAAACAAAGTCACACAATAAAATTGCTATTATTTTTACAAACAATTTGGCATTTTATTTAATATTTTTATTAAATATCTACTTAAATAAAAATTTTATTATTTCTTAAAAAAATATTTTAATACATAAATTCAAAATTAACTATTTCGCTTCAATTCATTTGCAGCCACGATTTAACTTAATACTCTTTTATAAATTATTTTATCTTTAATATTTATTGAATATTTTTTATACTTATTTTAATCTAATTATATATTAGATTGTTATTATGTTTGTGATCGCTTTGAAATTTTTTTTAGTATTTTTTATTTACATAATAAGAAATCAGGCTATAGTTTAAATATTTTTAATATTTTAAATAATTTGGGTCCATAATTAATTAAAAATGATGCATTCAATAAACTTTTTGACAACGAATCATTAAATCAATATCGTATCATATAAATAAGAAAATTGCATAAAACTCAGAAAGAAAAAAAAAGTACAAAAGCATAGAAAAAGAGTAATTGAAATATGATTAATCAGACAATGCCAATCACAATCAAGTGTTGATCTCATACTGAAATATGAAACTTCGAACAAATATGCATTCTTTATTTTGATCTTCCTCCTTACAAAATTGAGGCCAAATAATATGATCTACAATAACAAAAAAAAAAAGATTAAACTAAATAGAAAAGCATAAATAAAATTTTCATTTGAGAGGAAATAGAGAACTTGTGATATTGAAAATGAGAGTCTCATATTTATAGTGCGAATATAAAAATAGAATGTCCAAAATTTAATTATATTTTACCATGATTTAAGGATTGTGTTTAATTTGATTACCAATATTTCTAAAATCATGATGAATTTGTTTCCTTAATTAATAAATTATGTATTAAATATATATTTATATATTAATTAAATTTGGAATATTGTTGAACAAATCAATTGTAATCTTCTAATTGATATATTAATTTGGTGATTTTCAATTAATTAAGTAAACTTATAAATCTAGTAAGCATTCATGTAATAATAATCATAATATACTAGTATTGCACCCGCGCCGATGCGCGGGACAATTAATTAATTTTTCGTAATAATATGTTTACTTATATTTATATAAAAACATGCAAAATTTAAAAAAAAATAATGTAAGATAACATATGTGCATAAATATATAATATATTTTATACATTCTGAAATACTCCATTATGTACAATATTAGCAGTACATGAAATGCTAATATTATCATCATCGTTTGCTAGTATTATTTTACAATGTTAAATTTGATTTGATATTTTATTAATAGGCAAACAATATAGATATTTAAAACACGTCAACCATAAAACTATATGATAGTATATATAATTTATATATATATATATATATATATATATATATATATATATATATTTTATGTTTTTTTTTTGTTTACAAAAACTGGGGTATAATATTCAAATGGGAAGAAGTCTTTAAATGCGACTCGAACATATGTCAATTGAACATAGATAAAGCGCTTAACTACTTGCGTCCTAGATCGAGATATAATGAGTTTTACTCCATATAATTTATAATTTCTAATGCTAAAAAATTAATATTATTTTTTATTGTGTGAGAACTTTAGATTTTCAACTTCTTACTTTTCTTTCTCTTTCCCTCTTCAAAGGAAATTTCATAATTTATGTATCATAAAGACTGTTTGTTACATTATTAGATAGTTATTTAACTACGTGTATTGATGCATGCATTAGAGATATTAAATTTGAATCTATTATTGTTTGACATGCAATTTGATTTACTACTTAAATTTTTACATTCAATCTCTTGTCAGCTCTTTTATGTTTCATTTATATTAAGATATCACACTATTGCGAAGATTTTTATGCTCCATTTATAGTAGTTATGATGTCTAAACAAACCTCTTAATAATGTTGAAATTTATACTATATTATTTTGTCATTGGTAGTACATACCATATACTGATTCGTTCCATCATCATATTATTTTCGTATTTGTGAGTACAAATTTTCAAGCCAAAATAACTTCACCATATGTACTTCTCAGTACGAAGCCCATGTTTCATTTTTTGAAAAGAAAATATCAATGTTATATTCCTATCCTTATACTTTCGACTTTATTCATTTCTTATTCTCACCATTTTTTACGTAACTATAGGTTTATTTCCCTCCTGCACCTTATTCATTCATTGATTGCACATTTTAGAAATAATATGTTTTAACATTAAAATAAATATTTTCAAATTCACACGCATTTCAAAATTTTCAACGCAACAAAAAAGGAGGTATATCACAATAATTTTCCATTTTTTTTAAAATAGTTACTTTAATCAATTATTTTCAAACAGAAAGAGACTAACAACCTAACTTGGGAGCCAATAATTATACAATAAAATAAGGTGTGTTATGTTATTTCAATATTCACATGACACACTATTTAAATTAGATTTACTTTACAATCTCTCCTAATCAAATTTTCTTTAGTTGGTTGTCCTTTGACAAATAATTAATTTTAAAATAAGAACTAAATGATTAGTTTGGAAAAAAAAATCGAACTAAAAATTTGTTTGCGATAAAAAATGAAAATAATTAATATTTTTTCGTTAGACTTTACACTTATTTATCCAAATAATAGTAAAAATAAATGAATATTATACATCTAACATTTATTTAATTATATATTTATTCTACTTGTTAATTAAGCATATATTAATATAATATTAGGATAAATGCTTAAAATTGTACTTCCTAAATATATATGAGATATTAAATTTAATTATTAAAAAATAATTTCTTTATATTGTTATTATTAACTTTTATTAATTAATCAAATATAACAATTACTCACGTTTTATAAAGTAGAAAATATTTTGATAATTTACAAACATCTATAATAATTTGTTAAAATAAAATAACATCTTATAAATACTTTGCTACTCCATTAATCTTAATGAGAATTTATTTTATTGTTTGCGATGGAAGAATAATGTTGTTATTTATGTAAAAATTGAGATATATTTTAAATTATACTATATATATAAATATGGTAGTTACATATATACCTTGTAATATATTTTTTGATTGAAATACAAAATATTTATTCATTAATTATATATTAATAATTTGTTTTAATATAGAGGATTATATGTTCTATACAACATGCATTTGTTAAGCATTAGATTCAAATAATCTCTCGTAATTGACTTCTCTAAGATACATTTAGACAAATTATAAACTTTATTTTGTAAATAAATAAGTAAAAGATTAGTCGAGCCACATTCTAAAAATATAAGAGAAAATAGTATTAGCTAATTTCAATTATATTTAAGATCAATAATATATTATTACATTTAAGGTATTCAATGAGTAAATATGAACTATAAAATATGTAAATCAACTATCATAATTGTAGGTTATACGATATTCTTACTATATACAACATAATGGAAGTATTCATCTCTAAAGAAAAATAAATATATATCAATATATTTATACAAATAACTGCTATTGAAAATGTTATACATGTCTCGTCAATAACTAAAGCAAACATATGGTGATAGTTGTTACTTAAATAATATTATAGCAATAATTTCTACAACATTATTGCAATGAAATAGATTGTGGTTCATGCATAAACCCGTTGATTGCCTCTTCATTGTTGGACAAAATCGTCTATGACGCAGGAACTATCTAAAAGAGTGTCTGCTCCACCATGGCCACCAGATTTGAGCCAACAATGACAGTCGTAGCTCCGTTTCTGAATCTCAAGTTAAAACAAAATAATAAGATAGATAATAATAACAGAAGAAAGCTCAAGTAAACAAAGGAGCACAATTAAATTTGGAGATGGAGAATGAAGAGATTGTAAAAAAATATATTCATATTTATAGAGTCAAAATAATCACAAAATGATCTAAAATTAATTATTTTGACCATGATTTGAGGATTGTATTTAATTTGATTACTAATTTGGGCCAAAATCTTAGCTAATTTATTTTGATTTTCATTGTTTCAAAATATAAACATACAAAATTATAACCGATTTCTTGCCATGTTGATTGAATCATTTCATGATAACATTTATTACCATGCAAGATTAATTGTATTAATTAGTTTCTATATCTTCTTGTGATTATTTAGAAAGTTTTATTTAGGAAGGATATGAATATTTATATTACAATATTTTAGACCATTATTTTTAACCCTAAATTTGACAATATAAATATATTAAATTTGAAATTATGTATTTTATAGTGGCAGAATAAATTATTTTTATTGTTGAAATCAAGTGTAATATATTAATGGGTTATCGAATAATTAAAAATTGAGATTAATTAAAATATTATGGATATAAATTAAAAAAAACTTATCAGAATGATTTTTTTTTTACCCTAATAAGCATTGTATTATGATATTTTAGATTACCTTTTTTAACTTCAAGTCTAATTAACTAAATATAATTGAATTCAAAACATAACTATAACGGCAAATCAATTGAATTTGGAATATTATTGGCCGAATAAGTGCATTATTAATAAATAGATATTTTCTTGTTATTTATGAAAACTTTCTACAATCAACATGGATTATTGAACTTAAATTTCTTATAAATTTATTTTGTAAGATTATTTCCTTAATTAATAAAATCTATATTCAATCTTCATTTATATTTGGAATATTATTAAAATTGTTGTATCATTAATCAACTATGAAGTTAAATTAATGAACAATTAATGCAACTGAAGATTTCCATTTATTGACTTCGGTATTGTTTTAATATATATATAGATTGATATGATTTTCTTTTCCATTTCATGGCTATCGTTAAAAAACAAATACAAATAAAAAAATTTAGGGTTTAATATAGTTAAATTTGGATTGCTTAATTCAATTATATGTTCTCATAAAATCAGGTGATTTTCAAAATAATTTGTGATTTTAAATTAAATCTGTTATTAAAATTTTTGAATAAAATTTATAATTACTTTAATTATTAATATAGTAAATAAATTATAAACTAAATAATCATAATAAATATTAAATAAATTGTAAAAAAAATTAAGTCTTCAATATAAGAGTGATAAATCCAATATCAATAATTTTTAAAAACATCACAACTTAATTTTGAGTTATATTGTAAAATATTTATTAATTAATGAAGTGATAAATCCAATAATAAATATCAATTATTTTTAAAAATATTATAACTTAATTTTGAATTATATTGTATGGCTATAAAATATTTTACTTATTAATTAATGAATTAATAAGTTCAATTAATAAACCATTAATACAATTGAATACTTTCATAAACTGCTTACGGTCTTATTTTAATATATATATATATATATAGATATAAATTATTGTAAAAATAAAATTTCGTAAATTTGAATATGTGAGATAAAATCAAAAATAAATAACCATAATTACTCAATTTTAAAATGGAAAAATATTCAACCAAGATTAAGCAAGCGTTGAAACTACGACACCACCTGTTCTGACAAATATACCCCCGAGAGCATTCTCACAATTCATAAATGCCCACTGCCCCTGCCGCCTTGCCGCGCTCAAGGGTAAAACAGAGGAAGATCATGGCGGCTATGGATCCAGACGCCGTGGCCAAGGCCTTCGTCGATCACTACTACTCCACATTCGACAGCAATAGGGCCGGCCTCGCCAATCTTTATCAGGACTCCTCAATGCTCTCTTTTGAGGGCCAGAAATTCCTGGGCACTCAAAACATTACTGCCAAGCTCACCAGTTTGCCCTTCCAGCAGTGCAAGCATCACATCACCACCGTCGATTGCCAGCCCTCCGGACCTGCCGGAGGAATGCTTGTTTTCGTTTCCGGCATTCTCCAGCTCGCCGGCGAGGAGCACCCGCTCAAGTTTAGCCAGGTTTTGTGGATTTTTTTTACGCAGGGGTTAATCAGTATGTTTGTTGTGGATATTGATTTTTGAGCTGCTAGTTTGCGAATATTAATATTTTTGATTCTGATGGATCTGTTTCAATCGTGGTGGGATGGGTCTGATATGATTGCTCGAAGTTGGGTTCAATCCCCTGCGTAGTTTTTGCGGTAATTGAAGCTGCTAAAACAAATTGCATAGTGGATAGCTTTTTATTCATGCCAATTAATAATGCAGCCAATGAATTCGACTCTGGTGGTATTCACAGTTCTTATTTGAAAACGTCATTTAATCCGACGAGATTATCTACGGTGAATCAATGCTTCAGCCAAATTTGTATTTTTTTTTAGTCTAAAGATTGGGTTAGTTAGTTGGTTCTTTCATACTCTTTACTTAATCTTGGTTGCTAGTTACCCTTAATAATTCGGGCTAGAGCCAAATTAATAGATGAATTCCCTGATGATTTAAAATACATGTATATTTGAAAAGGGTTTGAAGATGTAGTGAGGTGGGTCTTTCATGCTCCACTTAATTCAGATTCATGATTACCCTTAACATTAATATGAGAAAAACAGATTATAGTTTCTCTGAGTGTGGGTGCAATGCAGGAATGAAATGCAATGATGTGTATATAAACAAACAGTTTGAGCTTACAATCATCTAACAAATTATCTTGTGGCCAGTGGAAAAACTGAAGCAGCTTGTATAACGTGTTTTTGCTCATTTCTGTTCAAGAAAGCTAGTAATTTGTGTTTTGTTTGGTGGCAGATGTTTCATCTGATGCCAACCCCTCAGGGAAGCTTCTATGTATTGAATGACATCTTCCGGCTCAACTATGCATAGAGTGAGCTTTCTTCTCTCTTCATTGGATTTGTTGGGAGTTTTTGTTTCAAGAGAAGTAGTAGCATTGATGATAGATACTTGTATTTGTTTTGTGTTTCGAATATTGGATAGATCTGTTTTTTGCATCTTCTGCTTTTGATACTCTGTTACATTGATTAAGAGTTCCTTTTATGAACAAACAATCTTTGAGATATTCAGTTCATATTTGGTTAATATGCTTGTGATCGAATGTGCCAATCATGCAACAACTTGAACCTCCATACACCTGTTTGTCTGGAAAAGAAACCCATAATGTACACTTGTTTGCCTGAAAAAGGGTTTCAACTTTGAACTGGATGAGCTCTAGTCACCATTGTTGCATCGAGGTGAGTGAGGGTCCTGGATTTTTGAGCCCAGGGAGATAGGTTGGTGGGAGTGGGACAATCTGTGATGCTCTTGTTGTTTGGATTAATGCCAATTTATATATTATTTTTTTTTATGTGAAAACTATATATTTAACTAAAATAACGTCCATGTGGGTGTTAAATGTCAAAAATACATTATTTTATTAATTAATAAATATGTTTTAACTTTATTATTAAATAACTTTTTAAGGTCTTAATTATGTATTATAGACTATATATCCTAAAAATACAATTATATAACTTAAAATCGATTTGAAAAATGTGCTTTTGAATATTAAAAGTAAATTTTGGGAAATACAGGAAAACTTCTATAAATTAATACTCGATAAATTAATAAACTCTCTAAATTAATAAAATCTTTCGGTGACGACTTGAGCCTTTGTAAATTATCATCAAATTTTGATAAAATAATAAGATAATAATTTTTTGGAAAATTCATTTATAAATATTAGATCTCATTAAAACTCTAAATTAATAATTCAGAAATATTACAATTAAAAATATTATGGCAATTTGCTAAAGTATAAATCCCTACATGATTTTTCTTAAAATTAAAATCTAATTGGATTTCGTCCATACATTTTTTAATTGCAGTCAGAAGTTTTGTTATCGAGTTCTCTAGTTACGACAAAAAATTGATTGATGCATGAATATAATAATTAATTGTATACAATACAATGAATGAATATTATACACGAATATATTTAATTAGTAATAAATAACTGATTGATGTATGAATATAATCAATGAAGCATATATGATTTTATTTATCTTCAATACATATATACTAAATTTGTTGAATTTAAAATATCTCTTTGTTAGTCCCATATCAAAATAAATATGTAGCACGACGGAAAATGTTTTATACAAGCTTGCACTCCTAAGCTGGTTGTTCGAGTTACCAGTTTGGGTTTCTGAAAATTGGTTGTTTAGCGAGAAATTTTATTTAGGTAATATTCAAACATATTCCAACACTTAGATAGTGTTGGTGTTGGTCCCAAAGTCAGAGAATATAATACGCAGCGGAAGTAAGCTTAATTGCACTTGTTCTCCGAAACTGACTGAACCTCAGCTTCGGGTTAAGAAAATGTAAGTTTATGCTCAGAATTTATTAAGTAAGTTTCAAGATTATACACTTCAATACTTAGACAAGTATTGAAGGTTTCAAAGTAAGTATGAGAAACTTAAGAGTGCTGAAACTTAAAAAAAAAAAAAAGCAAATAAGTGACTCGGGATATTATAGTGGTTCGGGCTTAATATCCTACATCCATTCTTTCGAACTTAATCGGGAATCCACTAAGTTTGGTTATAAGCCTCCTTACGATCTATAATAAGCCCATCGACACTCCGTCTTTCGGTTTGCTGTCGTTACTCGCCTAGGAACTCCTTGCAGACTTAGTCTTCAGGTTGAAGTGAGGACGTACTACGCATCCTTCTTCCTGGATAGTTGGATATTTACTTGTTCTTCCCAGAAATAAGCTCGGTTGGCAAAAGCCCGTGAGAATCAGTGTTCCAGAGTAGAACACTGACCGCTGATAAGCTCATTATTTTACTCGCTTATCTATATTATTTTCTACTATTTTATGTAGTTTTATTGAGTTTATATATATATTATGTGCATGAGTTTATATTAGGTGGTATTATGCACGTTTTGGTGTTTTTGTAGGGTTTTAGGCCTAAATTCACGAGGAATCCGTTCCGGAAGCAGTGACGTGTAAGAGTAGCAGTGACGATTTCGTCCACAAGAGGAATTCGAGCTATTTTCACATGGCAATGGATGATGCTTTGAGTTAGCTCTCCAACGCAACTGGAATCGGGTCAATCGGAGTTCGGGAGAGAAAGTTATGGCCAAAATCGTGAGACCGCGCAGGAGGGGTGAAAAGCTGCGTCGATAGATGCCAATCAGCATCGATCGACGCCAATCAAGTAGGCTCGTCGATCGACGCGAGATGTCTGCTGGAGCGGAAATTCGGATTTATTCATATCTTTAGCCCTAGATTCGGATTAATAGTGGGAATAGGAATACATGATATGATCTACACTATCCAAACAGATGTACTAGATGTAGGAATTGAACTGATTTACTTATCAGATTGACTAATTTGGTGTACTTTGAGACCGAGCGAAGATGAGTCACTAATTAGTAATCTAGGTTATATTTGCCAAACAAGGAAATATAGCATTGTTGCAGTATTCCACCTATTAAATTAATTGGCTCCTACATGTTATCCATAATAAGAGTTCTTCCCTAGAATCTGTGCTCCTTTAATTTGCTTTCAAAACTCCTTTAATTTTCAAGTATCGTTATCTTTATTTTCGAAGTTAAAACCCTGATTTTGAATTCCTCAAACAATGAATCTTAGGACCATAGCTAGTATATAGGATAGTTTCCCTACACAATTCCCCTAGATCGATAACCTTAGGGTTTACAAATTTATTTGCCGCTGTTATTATAATTAATCTGTTAGAAATAGCAGTGATCAAATTGGCGCCGTTGCCAGGGAGTTGCTAGATTTTATCTTGTTACTAGTTCGTTCTAGGATTTGCTGGATTGAGTTTTAATTTTCTGTACGTGTGTGTGTGTGAGTTTTTGAGTCTACGTCTCGCGTCGATCGACGCCACCTAGCGTCGATCGACGTCGATCACTTTGCAGCGTCGATCGACGGACACCGTTCGTCGATCGACGCGACCACTTTCTTGCATCGATCGACGTGACATCCACGTCGATCGACGCAGAACTGATTTTTTCCTATTTCCTGTGCAGGTGCTTGAACACGCGAGCCAAAGGAAAAACACTCGAAGCCTTTGTCCCTGAAATTGAAGCAACCTGCAGGAAAATCAAAAAGAAAAGAAAAGAAAAACAACGAGAGATGGCTGAGAATCCTGAAGCACCTATGCAAAATATGACTCCCGAGGAGCAAAGGCAATTTGTGAATGAAGTACAGCAGCTGAGAGCACAACTTCAAGCAGCCCAGGCTGCTCAGGCGGAGGAAGCTGCAAGACTGGCAGAGTTGAACAATAGGCAGATTGTGGTTCCGCAAAGGTCCATCTTGGATCGATTTCTTCCACAGCAAGCAGAGGCCGAATTCAGAGTTGGCATTGATGCCAACAACTTTGAGTTACGCACAAGCCTTATTCAGATGGTGTAGCAAAACCAGTTTGGGGGAAGAGCTGTAGAAGATCCTTACACCCACCTCAACCAATTCATTGAGGTGTGTAACACTGTGAAGCTGAACGGAGTAACCCAAGATGTGATCAGAATGAGACTGTTCTCGTTCTCACTCAGAGACGAGGCACGGTCTTGGTTTGCTGGACTGGATAAGAGCCAAATCGGGACATGGGAGGAGCTTCGAGCAGAGTTCCTTACCAACTACTTCCCACCGAGCCTGCTGCTGAAGAGGAAAGCTGCCATTACTACTTTCAAGCAGATGTATGATGAGTCACTCTACGAGGCCTGGAAGAGATACAAAGAGCTTCTACGACTCTGTCCTGGACATGGCATCGATCTGGAGATGCAAGTGTGTCATTTTTATGAGGGACTGAACCCTCACATGAAGGAGCTGGTTGATGCATCTGCTGGAGGAATACTGATGAAGAAGAGTGGTGCAGAGAGTATGAGGTTGCTGGCTGATATGGCACTGAATAGCCACCAATGGCCAACTGATAGGCAGCTACCAGTCAAAGCAGTCGAGACAAAGCCAGAATTCGACGTGGTCGCTGAGGTGAAAAAGCTCCGGGAGGAGATTGAAAAATTGGGCACATCACAAGTTGCAGTTGTTGCAGAGCCAAGCATGGCCATAGTACCCGTAGAGGCTGACAACATCAACAGGGGTGCAAGCAGTTCGTCTGGAACTGCCGGTACGGAGGTGAACTACGTTGGCGGTGGTTATCATAATAACTATCGAGGCAATCAAGGGTATCAGTACAACCATGGGCGATCTCACCCTGGTTTTTCCTATGCTAACCCTTCTGCTGCAGAACACCCTCCGCCTGGTTTTGATGCAGGTACTGGAGGAGAGATCGTGGAAAGGAAGAAATTCGTGCTAGAGGAGACGCTCGAGAAATTCATCAAGAGCTCGGATAACCGGTTTGGGAAAGTAGAAACCGAGGTGAAGGGAATGTCCAACCACATGCAGCTGATGACGAAACATCTTCAGATGATGGATACACAATTGAGCCAGATTGCCACCACACTCGGCAATCAACACAAGCCTGGACAGTTGCCAAGTATGATAGAGGTGAACCCCGCAAAGGAAAAGCCAGTCAAAGCCATTACTCTGAGGTCTGGGACGAGCTACAAGGGTCCTGAGATGGCTACGGACGATTCTGGAGGCGAAAAGGAGCAAAACTGTGCGGGAGACGAATCCACATCGATCGACGGACCTGCCTCGTCGATCGACGCAAAAGACAGAGGCCTGTCGATCGACGCTACCCTACGTCGATCGACGTTGAAGTCTTTTCCAGACACGAAGCAGAAGCAGTCTGAAGATCAGCTCCCTCCTTTGCCATTCCCACAGAGGTTCGCAAAGCAGAAAGAGGATGAGAAATTCTCCAGATTTGTGGAGAATCTAAAGAAGGTCAGCATCAACATTCCGCTGATCGAAGCACTGAAGGAAATCCCGGGGTACATGAGATACCTCCGGAAACTGATGAGTGGAAAGAAGCAGTTCGTGGAGAATGAGACGGTGAAGATCCACGAGCAGTGCAACCTGCTACTTCAAAAGCAGGTGCCCATCAAGAGAAGCGATCCTGGATGCTTCTCTATTCCGGTTGAGATTGGGGGACACACATTCGAGAGAGTACTATGTGATACTGGGGCCAGTATCAACCTGATGCCGTACTCCATCTACAAGCGTCTCAACATCGGAGAGATGAGGCCGACGACGATCACCCTGCAGATGGCGGACCGATCTGTGTCCCGCCCGAAAGGTATACTAGAGGATGTGCTCATTCGTGTGGGCCATCTCATTTTTCCTGCAGATTTCGTGGTGCACGAGATGAAGGAGGACGAGAATATGCCCATGATCTTGGGGCATGAGTTTCTCGACACTAGCGCTGCTCTCATTGACTGTCGAGGCGACGAGATCACACTCCAAGCGAATGACGAGAGGATCACCTTTGTGATTGACAAGAACAAGAAGAAGGCGGAGTGCAATCGAATCTCCACTACCGAAGAAGAGGATGAGTCTGAAGAAGATGAAGCAGCTGCCATTGAGTGGGAGCGAGGAAACGATAGGGTAGCAGTGTCAACTGCGCCACCTTTTTCTGAGCTCACCACCATTATCAAAGACCGGAAAGTCTACATGGTGGATGCCAAAGGTCGGCGAGTCTGGACCCGACCTCCTTGGCAGTGATTTGAGGTATCGTCGAGCTGCGACGTTAAATCAAGCACTTGTTGGGAGGTAACCCAACATTTTCCGTATTTTCTTTTCAATTTTTGTTTTTTTTAATTTCGAATTTCTGCTTTTATTTCTTTGCTAACAGTTGTTTTGCAGTATTGAAAAAAAAATTTGGAGATCAGCTCGATGTCGATCGACGCCGAGCAGTCCGGCGTGATACACTTGATCCAAGGAGAGGGATCGACAAGAAGGCTTCAAGTCAATCGACGCGAAGTGCCAACAACCACTATTACACGCCGCGCAATGTTCGAAGACTCCGGGGGATAAAAAGTTGATGTCTGAGATCAACTACCAGGTATCGTTCCCTCTTTTGTCTGATTTTCAAACTTATTCCACTCTTCGAGTTGGAAATAAGTTTGGGGGGATGTGGACAAGAGATGGAACATTCTATCTTTTATTTATTCTGCTTTCCGTCTTTAATTTTTGCCTTAAATTTTAAAATTCTATTTTGTGGGGAAAATTTTTGAGTTTTGAAATAACCCGAATGAGATTGTGAGATTAGAATTGATTGAGGGTTGAGTTGAATTGAGAGTTTGAAGACTTGGGAAACACGAAACCCTTTACTTTTTGTAAGTTCTTTACTTTTATGCAATTGAATATGTTTTATTTTGGATTTCTATCTGCGATGAGTGGCTAGAAACCCTAGCGGGTTCTAGGGGTTGAATAATATTATGGATGCATGTTAGGATTAATTAATTAGGTTCATGATTCCTGTGTTTATTTTATAATTCTAGATTAATTCAAGGACCGAGAGGTGACGATTAATTTAGATGTCTAGCTATTGATAGAAGGACCGAGAGGTGAATATTAATAGTGGGAATAGGAATACATGATATGATCTACACTATCCAAACAGATGTACTAGATGTAGGAATTGAACTGATTTACTTATCAGATTGACTAATTTGGTGTACTTTGAGACCGAGCGGAGATGAGTCACTAATTAGTAATCTAGGTTATATTTGCCAAACAAGGAAATATAGCATTGTTGCAGTATTCCACTTGTTAAATTAATTGGCTCCTACATGTTATCCATAATAAGAGTTCTTCCCTAGAATCTGTGCTCCTTTAATTTGCTTTCAAAACTCCTTTAATTTTCAAGTATCGTTATCTTTATTTTCGAAGTTAAAACCCTGATTTTGAATTCCTCAAACAATGAATCTTAGGACCATAGCTAGTATATAGGATAGTTTACCCACACAATTCCCCTGGATCGATAACCTTAGGGTTTACAAATTTATTTGCCGCTGTTATTATAATTAATCTGTTAGAAATAGCAGTGATCAACCGCTATGAATGTTATTTAGAAAAGTAATATTCACTAAGAAGATAGCTTCTGCTTGTAGCTTCAGCCCCGTGCATTTAGACAGATGCATAGAATGATTAACTTGAGTTAGAAACTCAAGTCTCGTGTAAAGTACATGGAATCTCAAAGAGCTTAGAGAGTAGAAAGTTTGACTGAGCTTCTGCTTAGCTTTTCGCGTGAGTCAGATGTATAAAGTTCACAACTTCTCTCTGTCGAGGTAGTCTTCTATTTATAGGCAGTCTTGGTCGACATTTGAATTATGTCCATTAGACACATAACTCAAGTCGTTAGTGACATTGAGAATGACGTCCAATAACAACCCATACTTTGACTGCTCTGCTCTGAAAAGTTGTATTTGTCTTATACTTTCTACCTGCTCTTGTCAGATTAAGTTTCAGTCCGAGAAATCCAAGTATGGGACATCCTCGTACTGACTTTTACTTAGCATTTACTCGCCTTTTAAGTCTGACTACGATTTGACATGAGTTCCTCGTGCTTATTGAAGTAAATACCTGCATACTGGCATTCCATAGTCAGTATGGACACCTCTTATATTGACTTCCCAAAGTCAGCATGTGATGGAGATCCAGTTGGCAAGAATTATCAAGATATTTTAAGAATATTCGTTGAATATATGATAGAAGATTTGATTTATCTTGACAAAATTTGATAATAGTTATTTCAGTAATTTAGAATTCTAGATATATTAGGATTTTTATTAATCTTTTAGATAGATTTTATTTCCTTATTAGATTAGGATTTGATTTCCTTATTATGATTTTAGTTTGCCTGTATATAGGCATTGTTATGGAACAAATAATTTAATTTTTTAATTTAATAAACGTGTGAGGTTTTCTCCTATATTCTGAAAGACTCAATTTCAAAATTCTATATCAATAATAGGGTTTCAATCTCGACTAATCAATCGAACAATCATATCCGTTGGTCTTCGTGCATATCCATCGTTGTTGGATCAATCCACTTCTTGGGTCGTAGGAGATTCAATCTGGACTACGACACTTGAAGGTTTTCGAATCCAAAGGTGTTGGATCATTCCATCGTTCAATCTCAATTTGCTTCCGCGTCGTGTCTGAGTCGAACCGTTTGAGTTCCTGGGCTGCGATCTAAGCCTTCCGGTGAGGATCTTATCATTTTGGTACCTAGAGCCAGGTTGTGTTTTTCTTTTCCTTATCATTTTGGTATCAATATTCAGGTCGTGTCTTTCCTCTTCCATTTATTTCAATTTCGTGTTTTTCATGTTAATAAAAACAAAAAAAATAGTCTTGTTCTTGTCGCTGTTTTAGTGTCGTGCGTGTCTTGATTTCCATATATTGATTTGTATTTTTTTGTCTTTAAGTCGTGGCAATTTCCTGCTAGTGTCGAAAATTTTAGGGTTCTTGTGAGTCAAGATTTGAATTATCTTCCATACAATATCTAGCCAAATCTTTCCATTCATACCATATCAATTCAAATTTTTCTTTATGTTATTTCCCTTATCTATACTTTCCTTCTTAATTGCCAAGTAAATTGGTAATTACCTTATTCAAATCTTTCCTTATCCATATTTTCCTTCTTGATTACCAAGTAATTTGGTAATTACCTTATTCAAATATTTCCTTATCCATATTTTCCTTCTTGATTACCAAGTTATTTGGTAATTTTATTATTTCAAGAGAGAGAGAGAGAGAGAGAGAGAGAGATAGAGAATACACAAAAAAAGAGAGAAAAAAAAAACGTGGAAAAAATGAAAAAAAAACAAAGAAAACTGTTTTTGCTATAACTTTTGCTATAGATGTCCGATTTTAGCTTAATTGTGCTTTTCGGAAATGTCTTGACTAGATCTACAGATCTGACTACGTTTTCGTGACATTCCATGAGCATAATGGTTAAAACTGAATATGAGGAATTAGATGATGATGTTAGAATTCAGAAGAGGTATATGATGAAGTTTTTGAAATCTGACTTTAGAAAGATGGTGAGGTAAGAGATGGAGATGTTGCATCAACAGATTGATGCATTGAAATATGATTATTTGGGCAGCAAAAAGATAAGATATAAACAAGCAAAGTGGGAGAATCAACCAGATAGTTCCTCCCCATTTGATAAGCTTCTATCAATGGTGGAGCAGGTGTTGGTGGCAATCACGTCTGAGTCGTTGCCTGTTTCAGTTCAAGAAATTGGGGAAGACAATATAGCTGTTTAGATACCATTGGAGGTTCGTGGTGAAGCAGTGGTGGCAACTCAATCTGAGTCAATGCAACCATTTCCAGAGATCAAAGGAGGGGAGGTGAGAGTTGCTACACCCTCGGAGAGTCATATTAAAGATGATAAAGGATTCGAGGTTCCAGCTACACTCACCATCATAAACAGTCCAATTATGGGAATCCAAAGCCAGTGTTATGTGCAGAAGATGATAGAGTCAAAGTTAATGACGTCGGTAGAGAAGATGGTTGAGAGGACCATACTTCAATTGATTTTGTGAGGACCATCGGTTTGAAAAAGAAAGTGCATGATATCAAGTAATTGCCGGTATTTGAAGATAATAGTACGCCAAACAAGCCAACTAAGGGTGATGTACGATGGTCAATTATATCTGGCACATACGAGGATTTGAGGACAAATTCTTTTGAAGAAGAGGGGAATGATGAAGATCCAGTTGGCAAGAATTATCAAGATATTTTAAGAATATTCGTTGAATACGGTATTCCTATATGTCAACAAACTTACATGCGAGTAACAACGGTATCCTCTTATCTCACCGATAGGGACGATCATTCTGCGTGTTGTAGATCGCAGAAGACAATATGACCACTTGACCTAGTGAGATATAAATATCATTACAGCCGAGATAGCGTACGAGGATAAGTTTGTCGGTATAGGCTGCAGCGTAGTCGGAAAGAAGTAATCTGTCTTGATTGCTTGATATGCTGGTACGTGCGGTTGCGTTTTGATTGGACCACAGTGAGATGTATTCTACTATCTGACATCAGAGAATACAAGATCTCGATCTTGATTGAGTGTAAACCCTAACTTAGGTTCAGGGGCTTGCACGGGTTGACTGTTGCTTTGACTTGCTATGGTGGAGAGCCTGAGTAACGTGCTTGTATACCCGCATCTTGGGTAACAGTAGTTCGTGTATTGCAGCCTGAGACTGGAGCTGGGTAACCATATCCGAGTAATAGGATGGGGACATTCCCTGAGGAGCTCAATAACATTCATCGTGCTAAAGTCCTGCAGGCTGATTAAGTTCAAGCACGAGTGATAAGGTTTGAGTGGTACTGCTCAGGAAAATAAGATATTAATTAATTGTAGATAGAGCTTGCCAGAAGCTCTGATTAATTAATGAATGTCCGGTAACCTTAAATATGGGGATTCTCAAGTAAATGCAGCCCGTCCTCATAACGTTGTAATAAAGGGGTAGGTCAGTATTAATTCTATGATGAAAAATAATTAATATTAATTAATTAATTGTGTCCTGGGTTGTGGACATGAGAATTAATTAATTCATAGGCCCACTTTATTATTTGCATTAGGTCCCAGGTCTGGCCCAAATTAAATATGCTGAATTGAGCCCAGTAGCCCGTTAGGGTTTGCAACCCTAGATCTATAAATAGACAACTCTCTCTCTGAAACCCTAGCCACCACAGAACATTCAAATCAGTTCGAAACCCCTAGGGAGAGAGAGACAGGGGCGGTGGCTCTATGTGTTTGGGAAACGAAGTTTCGACTCCGGCCTACACAATCACAGTCCTGTGGAACCCTCACCAGTAGCAGGATTGAACATCATTGGGATACAGATCTGAAGGCCTAATCTGGAGAACAGATTCATCTTTCTTTCTTTTTTATTTAATTAAATCTAGAAATTAGATTTGCTAAAAACTGTTTCCGCATATTTAATTAAATCGCGTTGTTGAATCAAGAGATTGGAATTCAAACGCGAAAGATCGGATCTGAGACTACGGAGTTAAGTTAAAACTCGTGAAATCCACTGCATTAAATTCATAGGAGCATGCTAGGTATATCGTATGTTTATTGTTCTCAACATTCATGAAATGATCCGGTTTATTTGGATTTGGCAATTCGGTTCGCCGGCAAATTCCTACAATTGGTATCAGAGCCGAGGTTTGTTTTCATTGCTCTGTTGGATGAGCAATTTCGATTATGCATGTATGGATTTTGAATTGCTGTGGATGTTTGGTTTTTGTTCCTTGTGGCAACTCGTTCGATTTAATCCGCGGTGGTTTATCCGTGTTTGGATTAAATCATGTTATGTAAATTATGAGAAAATCCGTGATTAGATTTGATAGGGAAAATTGTAATAGTATAGCTATTGTAATTTTTATTTTCAAATCTATAATTTGGACGGGTCGAAGTGTTGGGATTGTACACTTAAAGCATGTATGATTAAGTGTGTTCGTTTGATACACTGGTGTTGTATGCTATAGTGTAATTATAAAATCATGCACAAGTACACGCAATTGACAAGTAATATAGTCCTAGATACCAGATATCGAACCCTAGAGAGTGTAAGTTAAACCGTGCACTAAGAATTACTTGCAAATAAAGGATGTTTGTCACTAAATTCTACTCAAAACATAAATAAGCATAAACTATGATTCCAAATAGAACTAAAATCAGTAGTAATTCTTCGTCCCACAAAATAATCATATACTTTCTAAACTTAATCACAATAGTAAAGGATACACTTGGGTTATGGAAGGCAATTTACTCTTACTATCCTATATGCTAGAGCTTCTGTCTCGCAATCATCAAAGCCTTAGAACCTACTTAAAGTCTGCCTAGCAAGCTTCCGCTCTACTAGATCTACATTTTTGCATCATATGCCTATGCTTACCACAGTGTTCAAGTGATGGAATCCAAAATTCTGGTTCTCTTTAAGTTGCATTATCTCATATGCCTATGGGATTAACACAAGTGCCTATGATCTTCTCGGCCTAGTTCTCCTTCCGGTCTCTATAGGTGATATATTTATTTCCACTTCCGTGCTCAAGAAATGAGATAAAACAAGATCAAAGACAAGCTCAGACATGCAAACCATCATTCTAACATATAATCAAGCATAAGTAATTGTTCCACAATCCAAGTGTAAAATGGAGTTAGCTCATACTTGCGAAGAAAATAAAACAAAATAGGAAATCATTCACCATCGACTACAACTCAAAAGATAAAATCAAACTATCAGCGATGATCTCTCTATCTTCGATGGCTTCTCCTCCAAGTTTGTTACTCTCTCTACCTCTGCTCGTGCGGTATGATTCTTCGTATGTTCTATGTTGCCCCCTTCTGAAGTGTACTCTATCTCCTTGATATTTTCTCATCTTTTCCCATCACCATTGATCCTTCTTTCTTTCTTGGGATTCTTCCACGTGTAGAAGTGTCATTGTTCCTCCCAGACAAGAGTTCAACTTCCATTGTGAGACCTGTCCCCTCGGTAGACAAGATCAAAAAGGGATTTTGTCTTTGTCTTCGAGTGGTCCCGGAGAGAGAAGGTCCTCTTCATCCTGCCCTTTTGCATTTCCCATGCTCAAGCATTACCACTAGCCATAATGAAATAGGTAAGCTCTAGCATTCCGAACCTGGTCAAAAAGCTTGCAAAAACTTATTAAAACTCGGAATAGAGAAAGCAATAATCACAAAGATGCAAATACTACCAAAAAGGACTCTAAATGAGAACACTCTTATTCAAAACAACATCTAAAGTATATAAGAAGATATCAAAAGATAACTCTTTATGAGATTTATCACCCTCCCCCCAAACTTAAGATGTTGCTTGTCCTCAAGCAACCAAACAAAACTAAAAGCACTACTCAAATTTTAATAGCAATAAGTCAAATTAGTCAATCTCCTCTCTAAAATCCCTCGGCAAACGTTTAAAAATAAAGCATGAAAGGCAACTCTCTAAATTGTCAAGTTTCAGTCCTCTTTCTTTTCAAAGTTTAACAATATACATTCATCGGTTTCAGCAATCAAAGTTAAAAAAGAACAATCAATTTTCAAGATAGCCAAAGTAAAATTGAGCTTAACTTTAACTTATTCAAGCTTTTATGCTCATCAATGCCACTTTTTTTTTCTACCCATTCGTTTTCTCTTGTTCTCCACTAATAGGTTTCACACTCCACTTAGATCAAAAGAACTTTCAAGGCTTCTAATGTTAGGCCAAGGTTCAAGGTAAGGAAATTTAGATGTAGTGGCTTGAGTCTAGAGGTATTGTCATTCTCATTCTAACATTGGACTTATTCTACCTTTGCCTTTCAACTTTTCTCTTTTTTTTTTTTACATATACCACTATAACATATGGCTGAATTGATATATAATAGAGAAACCAACCTTATTCGTACACATCTCTTTTCTAGATTTTTTTTTCAGGCCAACAATTTGCCTATCTTTTCATCATTTTTTTTCACGGTAATGAATTTACAAAATAGGACACTTCTAGTAGAAGTGGTACCCCCCCAAACTTTGAACATAACATTGTCCTCAATGTTAAAGGGAAAAACTGAGTCAAATCAATCCTCTAGACTAGGACGTGTATGGAAATTGGCTAACATTAAGCAGGTGTAAACAAGAATTAGGCTCAGGCTCAAAATCTATGTGCAAAGGGATATTCATTTGAAACACAGAAACATCTGAAGGCACAAAGATCAAACAATGGCCTTAATCATCTCTAAGTGTAAGGCTCATTCCTGTTTCGTCTCAAACAAGGTCAAACTCAGGGTAGGTGGCATTTCACATTCAATCATGATATAGTACCTGTTAAACTCAAGCATACGTCTAGCATATCAGGTTTCCAAAAACAGAGACAAATGAGAACTTTGCCTTGCATACCAGATTTACATGTACAGAGCTAAACATCAAAAAGTAAATGTGGATTGACCCTCAACAAACGTGATCATCACCAATCATGCAAAGAGAAGAAATACAAGAATTGGGACATCATTGGGCGAGGGGAAATATAACTACTAGACTTATAACTTTTATTAAAACGACCAAATGAACTTCATGCTTTAACATGCCGCTAGCATGAAGTCCAGACACTTAACAACAAAAACTAAACATAAAAGCAGCAAAATAAACATAAACATAACTAAATTAGAAATTGTTTTTACAAAAGCTAAATGGGTTCAGAAATGACCCTGTTCATCAAGCAGAACTCCCGGTAACTTTCTTGCTTTTCTGGTGGCGGCCCTTCCTCCTCAGCAGCTTCGTTGTCTGAAATTTGATTGTCAGCAGCACCTTATGCATAAGCTTGAATCCACGCAGCAGCTTTGCCTGCTTTTCCTTGATTTTCAGCAGCTCATTCTGCAAATTTTCCAGTGTGTCTCTATCCTCAGCATGCTTTTCACCCTGAGCTCGAGATTGTGCTTGTGCATGCCTCTTGGTCAGATACTGGATATTGAAGTAGCTCTTGGCAATGCTCCTCGGCTCCTCAGAATGAAAAGAGACTCCAGCTCGTTTGCATAGCTTTGAGTTCAATGAAGGACAGAACAGCGGCCCAGCCCTTTTGGAAGCTTGGAAAGCTATAGAATCAATGATAAAGGGCGCAATTTCAATTGGGTCTCCCTTTACAATTGCAGCTGCCATCAGAATTCGATCCTGACCCACCAGAGTGTTGTGAGTAGTAGAGCTTATCCTGTTTCTCAGAAAATGGATCCAAATGTTAGCCTCAATAGTCAGAAAGCTGGCAAGGACAGAGAGGTTATCCTTCGTCTCATCAACCCATTGTGCACCGAGCACAACTACTACACGCAAAGCTTCATCAAGTTATTCCCTTGTGGCCAAAATAAGCAGGTCCATGAAGTTGTCTGGTTGAGGTGGGTGTGTGCCATAAATAGCATGCACAGTCTTTGGGTTCAGAGTCACCTTTTTTCCTCTTACAGTTGCTCGGAGTTCGTACTCAATAGTAGTGGACTGTTCACAATTTGCATAAACTCCCGAACAAGAGCAATGATGGGTGCCGGTTGCATCACAACAAAGGGTTCCCAACCCTGATTCTCAACACTTTTAATCAACCCCTCTGGAACTTGGACAAACCTTTAAATCCTCGCTCAAGCATGAACTTGCGGCTCGCCAGAGCTTGCATTCTTTTCTTGTGCGGAGCAGATGAGAATTTGGGAATTCTCTCAATCTCTTCAGCTGAAAGCTCCACCACCTTTGCTTTTCCGCCCTTGATTTCCTTCTTCTTTGACTTGTCTGTTGTCCCCTTCGATCTTTCTCCAGTCTCCTTCACTGCCACAACCTTTACTCGTTTTCCTATTTTTGGATTCCTCAAAACCCCTTCTTGATCTTCCACAGCTCCATCTTGCTTCCTCTTTTTGGTTTTGGTACCTTTCTTTGGCACAACCGCATTCCTTTTCTCAACATTTGGTTGCTCATCAATTTCAGCCTCAGGCTTGTCAGATGTTTTAGCATCAGCTTTCTCAGACTCCTCTTTGTTCTCAGAATTTTCTTCCCCATGTACATTGTCACTCTCATTTTTTGTTTCTTCTCCCTTGGTATCAGATTGGTGTTGCTCCTCGAAGTCTTCTTGATCATCATCCTCGTTCTCCTGATCCTTTGGTTCTTGCTCTATCTCAAGCTCCTCAGACTAGCCATGTGTAGTTTCCTCAACACTCACATTGGCTTTCCTCGGACTTTTCAGGTTCACTATCAGCAGTACCTTTCTCTTCCTCAGTCTCCTCTGGTTGGTCATCAGTTGGGCTAAGAACACTTGTGTCAGCCCCCTTTAGAATTTCAGGTTCAACCTTAGAAGTAGTTGCCTCAACCAAATCCATCAAATTTCCTTTCTTTGGCTTTGTGCTCTCAGATTTAGACTTCTTTTTGGGTGCATCAGAGATCACCACAGGGTTCTCTGCACTTGTAGGAGGTAACTTAGCATTCCTTTGGGCCATGATAGACACAGCAGCCCTACTGGACCTCTTTAACCCTTGGACAGGTTCCTTCTTCTGTGCCTTCGGTTTGCCCTTGGGCTTCGGCGAGGCTGGGTTTGCTTTCTCTAGACTGGATTCAGAGGGCTCAATATCCATGCCCGGTCGCTTCTTACCACTTTGATTCGTCCTCATACTTGAATCTGCAAGGAATTCAAGTTCAGAAACCCAAAGCAGACCAAACTACTGCAAAATCATGCTTTTGACAAATTCTTGACAGTTAATTCTCAAATTTCTTAGCACAACAAATACCCCTCCCCACACATTGAATTCACCCACAGTTTCTCATAAACAGATAAACCAAAGACCATGGTGTCGAAATATATTCTATTTCCTAGCACAAAAATTGTCAGAACCTCTTGTCAGAACTACTGCATACGACAAGCAATGATCAACATAAACTGAAATATGTTTTTCACCCAGCAAATTAGACTCACAAGTTTAAGAATCATGCTCACAAAAATCTTGACTTAACAGACAGAAATAGTTCAACAACATGAAGCAACAAAACTTCGAAACCATACCCGACATTCTGATTCGCTAACTATTTTCTTCGCTCTTCTTTTTTTTTTTCAAACAAGATTCGGCAGCATTTAAAGAAAATAGGCAGCCCTGAACAAAATACCAGAAGCGAAGGAAGAAGTCATACTTGTTTAACAACAAAAACTTTGATTTTCACCACAGGATCCTCTCAGAATTTTATGTCCGAATGCTTAAAAAGGAGATGGTTTTGTTTGCTTTTCACGTATGTACAATATATAAACACACCCACTTTAAGCATTAACTGGCACAAATAATATGGAAACCTTTCGACTTCCTCTGATTAGACACAATCTTTCCTTTCAAATTTACAAGGTAAGTTACTAAAAAATTGTCATTCCTAGGGGTAGGGGCTAAAACTGATGTCATCATTCTCTTTCCTCTCAACGGCTATTTTTTAGCCACGCCTACTCATGCGACAGTTTTACCAACTTACCATCCTGTAATTTCCCTTTTTTTAAGTGTAAACAATAAACTAAAAAGAACTAACACACCAAATAAATTCCATATTTAACTTACGTAAAATCTATTCTACCTAATACCTATGTTACTCACAGGCTGTAGCATCCATTCTCCTAAGACTTAATCAAAACAAAATTAAATTTAACTAGGCATGAAATAAAATGCGGAATTAAAATAAACATCCTAAGCTATCACCACATGTTTCATCTAACCTCATGATAGCTTAGATTACCTCGATTTTCAAGGCTCCTGCACTTGGGTGGAAGCCTTTACCTTTTCCTAGCTTCCTCCATGGTAATGTTTCACCCTCTGTCCATTAACTTTGAAGATATTCCCTATGCTTTCATCCTTCAGCTCCACAGCTCCATAAGGGTAAACCTTGACCACAGTAAAAGGTCCTGACCATTTGGGCTTAAGCTTCCCAGGAAATAACCTCAGTCTAACATTAAAAAGTAGGACCTGATGTCCCACTTCAAGAGTTCTATCTGCAATTTTACTGTCATGCCATCTTTTCACTTTGTCCTTATAAATCTTGGCATTCTCATAACTGTGCAACCTCAGTTCTTCAAGTTCGTTAAGCTGCAGTATCCTCTTCTCTCCACTTGCCTTAGGATCAAAATTAAGTTTCCTAGTAGCCCAGTATGCTTTGTGCTCCATCTCTAAAGGCAGGTGGTAGACTTTACCAAAGACCAGCTTGTAGGGGGACATCCCTAATGGTGTTTTGTAGGCTATTCTGTAAGCCCATAACGAATCATCCAAGTGTTTGGACCAGTCTTTCCTTGTGGTGTTCACCACTTTTTCTAGCACACTCTTCACTTCTTTGTTTGACAACTCGGCCAGCCAATTTGTTTGTGCGTGGTATGCTGTTGAGACCTTGTGGTTGATGTTGTATTTAGCCAGCATGGTAGACAGACTCTTATTAATAAAATCTGTACCCTCATCACTGATTATTGCCCTTGGTGTTCTAAACCTTGTAAAGATATTCTTGTGCAGAAATTTTATAACTGTGGCAGCATCATTGTGGGCACATGCACAAGCCTCCACCCACCTAGATACATAGTCAACAACTAACAAGATATACTCATTCCCAAAAGAAGATGGGAATGGCCCCATGAAGTCCATTCCCCATACATAAAATAATTCCACTTCCACAATATTGTTCAGAGGCATAGCATTCTTGGCTAGGAGATTTCCCACTCTTTGGCATCTGTCACAATTCTTAACAAACTCAAATGCATCCTTGAAAATTCTTGGCCAATAAAATCCTGATTGCAGCACTTTAGCTGCTGTCTTCTGTCCACCAAAATGCCCTCCATATGCTGAAGCATGGTATTCACTCAAAATGTAGTGGATTCTATATTCTGGAACACACCTTCTGAATATCTGATTAGGCCCCAACCTAAACAAAGTTGGATCATCCCAATAATAGAACTTTGCATCATGTAAAAACTTCCTCAGCTGCTTCCCATGCAAACCATATGGTTTTCTGCCTGTTGCTAGATAGTTTGCAAAATCTGCAAACCAAGGTGCATCCTCTTTGCAAGCCATAAGTTGTTCATCTGGAAAGTCATCATTGATCTGAACCGTGTCATCCACTCCAAATGGATTTTCCAACCTTGATGAATGATCAGCAACTTGATTTTTTGTTCCCTTTGATTTCCAAATCAAACTCTTGCAAAAGAAGTATCCATCTGATGAGCCTTGCCTTTGCATCTTTCTTAGCCATTAGGTACTTGATTGTAGAGTGATCTGTAAACACAATCACCTTAGCTCCAACCAGATAGGATCTAAACTTATCAAAGGCAAACACTACTGCTAACAGTTCCTTTTCTGTAGTAGTGTAGTTTTTCTGTGCTCCATCCATTGTCTTACTTGCATAATAGATGGATCTAAAGATTTTATCCTTTCTCTGTCCCAACACTAATCCCACAACATAATTACTTGCATCACACATTAGCTCAAAGGGTTCATCCTAGCTTGGTGGTAGCATCACAGGGGCTGTCACAAGTGCAACTTTCAACTTAGTAAATGCCTTCATACACTCACTGCTGAAATTAAACATCCTGTCTTATTCTAGCAGTTCTGAAAGTGGCTTGTCTATCTCGGAAAAGTCTTTGATAAACCTTCTATAGAAACCAGCATGCCCCCAGAAAACTCCTTATTGCTTTCACTGAATTTGGAACTGGCATCTTGTCAATGACTTCAATTTTTGCAGGATCCACCTTAATGCCTTTGCTTGAAATCTTATGTCCTAGAACTACCCCCTGCTGTACCATGAAACAAAATTTCTCCCAGTTCAAAACCAGCTGTGATTTCTCACAAAGTTGCAAAACCTTTTCTATATTTCCTAAACAAGTATTAAAATCCTTTCCAAACACTGAGAAGTCGTCCATAAACACTTCTAGCCCATTCTCAATCATCTCAGAGAATATTGCAATCATGCAAGATGGAAAGTTGCTGGAGCATTATAGAGGCCAAATGGCATCCTTCTAAATGCAAAGGTTCCATAAGGGCATGTAAATGTAGTCAACCCTTGATGCTCTGGGGCTATTGCAATCTGATGGTAACCAGAATACCCATCTAAAAATAGTAATATTCCTGACCAGCCAATCTGTCCAACATCTGATCTACAAACGACAGTGGGAAGTGATCCTTCCTGGTGGCATCATTTAATTTCCTGTAATCTATACAAATTCTCCACCCAGTGATTGTCCTTGTAGCTATCATCTCTTTCTTCTCATTCTGCACAACAGTTACTCCCCATTTCTTAGGCACACACTACACTTGACTCACCCATGAGCTGTCTAAAATGGGGAATATGATTTCTGCATCCAGCCATTTGATTATATCCTTTTGCACAACTTCTTTCATGTTAGGATTAAGCCTCCTCTGTGGCTGTATTGAGTTTTTGCTCCCATCTTCCAGCAATATCTTATGCATACAGATGGTGGGACTGATTCCCTTTATATCTGATTATGTCCACCCAATTGCTTGTTTGTGCTTCTTAAGCATCTGCATTAGTCTTTGTTCATCCTCCTCTTTTAAGTTTGAAGCAATTATCACAGGTAAAGTTTCTGCTTCTCCTAAATACAGATATTTCAAGTGATCTAGTAAAGGATTGAGCACCAGTTCAGGAGGTTCTTCAAGGGAAGACTTTGGCTCCTTCTGCTCCCTACTCATAAGATCCAACAATTCAAAATTAGGTTTGTACCCCCCCCCCCAAACTTTGCGCCATGCTCTACCCATGCTACAACATTTTCTTCAGACACTTCCTCATTCTCAACATCTTCTTTTTGCAGGTCTACAGTGTACTCCTCCACTGCTGACTCCAAAATTCCAACTGTGAAACAGTTCTCTGATTCAACTGGTAACTTCATAATGTTATACAGGTTAAAAGTAGTCTGTTCTTCATGCACCCTCATGATTAACTCTCCTTTCTCCTCATCAATCAAGGTTCTGCCTATGGCTAGGAAGGGTCTTCCCAAAATAATAGGTACTTCTCTATCTGCTTCATAATCCAAAATAATAAAGTCTGCAGGAAAGATAAACTTATCTACCCTTGTTGGTCCCGGATTATCAGGGTATAACTTGGCAGCGGAAAATGTGGTTAATCGTTTCTTGCACTCTGCTGGTTACTCAGCTGACTGGGACCTTGTCAGCTGGTAAGTCAACTTGCACTCTGCGTACTCAGCTGACTGGCGACTGGCTCGTCAGCTGGTAGCTCAAGACTTAGAATATTTTTAGCCTTGTTTGCACAGTAATATCAGTTTTCAGATATACACCAGCACTTGGGTGCTGGGTTTTAAATCAGTATGAAATGCAGAAAGCTGATAAAAGACAAAGGATTTATAGTGGTTCGATCAACTGATCTACGTCCACTCTCCAGTCGTAGCACTAGAAATTCACTATAGAGTAATCAGGTACAAGTTGCCTACGATCTATCTCTAGCTGGTGCGACCCTTGTCCACCACTTCGCTAGATCAACCGCTCCCGGTCTTGATTCCTTCTTCAACTCTGATCAGCTGGTGGAGTGCGAGCACGTCACTTCAACCTCCACAGCTTCACTTGGTGTTTAGTTCTCCCAAGAACGAATCTTCTCAATACGGCAAAAGCCCGTAATAACTCAAGTGCTGGCTGGCACAAGAGCTGCTGTGAACTTCCTCAGAAGAGAAAGAACACCAAAGAGATCAGTAACTTACAAGCTGGAAGCTTGAAGTCTCGTGTTTGATAAATCAACACAAGGATAGCCTTTAGAAAGGCCTCGAAAGTGTTCTGCTTGCTTGCAATAAAGTTTCTGACTTTCGGTAGTTGAGCGAGAGAGAAGAGTATTGAATGTTAGGAAGCAAGCGTCTTAAATGTTGGTAGTTCCGACCTATTTATAGACGCGGGATCCCATTCAAATCTTCTAGCCGTTTGGACACATCCGGAAAAGGTCTCTGTCCTCGCATGTCCTTCAGACGGCGGCAGGTAGGAATTTCCGGAAAGTGCCATGCTTTTGTCCACTTTATCTGACATTGATCTCTTTATGTCAGAACGGCACTATTCGTCAGTACGAGGAATCGGAACTGGTGTCTTGAACTGATAGACTTTAAGGTATCCTCCCTTAAAGTCTTACTTTGTCAGTTTATTCCTCAGACGAATCTTCTTTTTGTCTCTGAGACTCTGGGAGAGAGAATCTGGAATTCTGCTGGTAACATCCGACTGGTAGATCATTCTGGTGATCTTGTGCTGGCAGTCTCTGCTGGTGACTTTGCGCTGGCACAATCTAAGTCTACCAATATGTCTGATGTTAACCTTTTCTTGGAATCTCCCATGACTGGTGGCTTCACCGCTGGTGAATAGTGTCAGTGAGAACACGTATTCTGCTGGTAGGATTTGTCAGCCGCCTGCTGGTGAAATCCTTCCCAACTGGTGAACAGTAGTCAGTCATTAGCTCTTTCTCATGCTGATGAACAGTGTCAGCACGAGACTTTGTCAGCCGCCTTCGGATGAGACTTTCCCAACTGGTGAACAGTAGCCAGTGGTAAGCACTTCTCATGCTGGTGAACAGTGCCAGCATGAGTCTTTGATCAGCTGCGACTTACAACTCAAAAGACCTAAACAGGACTTTACATTTGAGAACTAGAGCTATCTAGAGACAACTGACGCTGGTAGGACTTAGGATTTGATCCACCAAAACACCAAAACTAGAATCTAAACAAGTAGCTACTGGGGAAAGGAAACTTAGCCAAATTTCCCAACAACCCTGACTAGCACATCTTCAATCTTCCCCTCTGGATGCACAATAGATCTGTCAGCAAGCTGCAATGTAATAGTTGTTGGTCTTGCTCCTCCTATGCCCAGCTTCTTGAAGATTGACAATGGCATTAAATTCACATTGGCTCCCAAGTCACAGAGTGTTCTTCCTACATCCCTTCCACGAATTGAACAAGGAATGGTGAAACTCCCTGGATCCTTTAACTTTGCTGGGATCTACCTTCTCAAAGGTCCACTTACCTCCTCAAACAAGGATACAGTTTCAAACTCCTTTAGCCTTTTCTTTTTAGTCAAAATGTCCTTCAGGAACTTAACATAAGTAGGCATTTGTTCCAATGCTTCCACCTGATAAGTGCGCTATTTCATTCACTTATCAATAGATTTTTAAGTTGTTTTGATAAATTCATGGTGTGTTCACTTTAAATTCTAAGCATCGTATTACTTTTATATCGGAGTTGTTTGTTATGCTGAAAAATGCAGGTTTTTGGAGTGAAAATCACTAAGTCTGAAAAATGAAATTTTCTACCATGCGCTCTGTCTCGATCGACAGGATTCCTATCGATCGAAACAGAGGGAAGGTTGGTTGCAGAAGTTCGTTTTGAAGATCAAGCCGATCGACAGGAAGAGACGATCCTGTTGATCGACAGGGACCCCGAAATGGAGAGTCGACAGGGCATGCATGATTTTTGGAAGTTGAAGATGTATCTCGATCGACAAGAATTGAGTCGATCGAGATATGGGTCATCCTGGCGGAATTTAGTGCTTTTAAGTTATTTCCATGTTGGGACAATTATACCTAGTATATATAGTCTTGTTTAGGCGAGATTTTGGACTTATGCCACTTTTGAGACCTAAACCTAGAGTTTTTCATTGTTCTTGAGTTGCTTTGATCTGGAGTGAAGATTGTGATCGAACTTTTTGAAGATTGGATGCAATATCAAGACTTGTTTTCTCTATGAAGTATTGTTACAGGTTTTATCTTTCCATATTTTTGTTTAACATGAATATGTGTAGGTAATCCTTTGTTCAGATTCTAGGGTTTATGTGATTGTCTTGGATGCATGTTTAGGTAATTAAATCGATCAATATTTTAAATTGGTTTCTCAATTCTTGTGCATTTTCTTAATCTGATTAAATTGGCCATTTGATTAGGTTTTCATAATTAATTAATTTGAGACTGAAAAGTGAAAATTGATTAATGGATTTAAGAATTGATAATATGGATTTTTAATTGTGTCTGAAAAGAATAATTTGATCCATAGGAATAAATCTGATGTTTTTGGGAGTTGTTAATTTTTCTAGAGACCGAGAGGATATAGAAAATTAACAATCTACTTTATCAATTGCCTAACCCTGGAATTTGTAATATTGTTCTGATATTCCACCATAATCAATAGTTAAATTGATCGATTGATTTTCCTTGCATGCTATCCTTGACATGAACTTGGCCTGGAATCTGATCTTTTCTCTTGTGTCTCAAAAACTTCGTTTTTAAATCTCTGCTTCAATTTAATTTTCTTGCAAAATCAGTTTTAAGTTCAAACCCCATCTAAATTTCTATTTACTTAGACAACAAACCGAAAACAAATATTTCAGTATATGAGATGTTCGCTTTTATAATCTCCGTGGGATCGATAATTTAAACATGTCACTACTCTATAAGTATCATTAAAAAAATTAGTGATCAAATTTTGGCGCCGTTGCCGGGGATTGCTTAGAATTATCTTGTTATTGAATCTGTTTAGGGTTGTTGATTTAAGTTATAATTTTAATTTTAATTTTCCTTTCATTTTTGCAGGATTTTTTTATTATTTTCCTTTAAAATTTTTGCCAGTTTTTCTTTAAAATTTTACCCTCTGTCTCGACCGACAGTCTAAGCATATCCAGAAACTTTTTGAACTGCTCCTCTTCCTTTTGTTTCTTGAATCTAACAGGGAACGGTGGCTGGGGTGGATTATAGTCATCTTATAGAGATTTTGTCTTACTGTTGAGTACATTTCCCTCAGGAGCTTCAGTTTGCTTTTCCTGAGTTACCAATACTTTATTAAATGAGGGAAAACCCTCTTTAATAGGAGCTTTTCCTTCTCTGTGTTCTGACCTCAACCTGGTTTTTATCTTCAGGAGATTCTACCTCTTTTTGTTGTGCATCAACTGGCCTTTCATCAAACTGTTTTCCACTCCTTAAGGTCACTACCTTGCACTGCTCATTTCCCCCTCTAAGGTTTTCTGTGTTGCTAGGTAAGCTTCCTTGTGGCATGTTCTTGATTTCATTAGCTAATTGGCCCATTTGAACCTCCAGATTTCTTAAAGAAGATGCTTGGCTCTGTATCAAGGCATCCTGGCTTTTCAGCCTTACTTCATTCTTAGCCATGAACTCTTTCATTATCTCCTCCATGGTCTTCTCAGGTTTCTGAGATGGTGCCTCTAGACTTTGCTGCTGGTTATTCTGTTATTGATTATAACCACCTTTGTTAAAAGTGTTATGTTGTTCCCGTGCTGCAGTATTCTGGTTTCCTTGCCCAGACCATGAAAAATTGGGATGAATCCTCCACCCTACATTGTAAGTGTTAGAGTATGGATTATTATTTCCCTGGTATTGTTGAGGCCTGTTTCCTCAAATAGATGCTGGGTTCGAAGGGCATTCCTCAAATTGGTGACCTTCTCTACAATAGATGCAACTCAAAACCATTGCAGATTCTGTTGGCATTGAAGTAACCAGGGCCTGACTAGTGTTTTTCTCAATATTCTTCATGGTGGCTCCTAAGGCTTCCATTTGTCCAGTGAGGGCCTTCATGGGGTCAACTTCCAGAACCCCTGCAGCTTTTGGAGTAGAAATAGTTGCTGCTCTGGAATTAGCCCAAAAATAGTTGTTTGCAGCCACCTTGTCCAAAATCTCATATGCTTCATTGTATGTTTTGTCCAAGAGAGCTCCTCCTGCAGTGGCATCGATCATCATTCTAGAATTTCCAGTTAACCTGTTGTAAAAGATCTCCATTTGAATACAGTAGGGTATTCCATGATTCGGGCATCTTCTCAATAATTCGTTATACCTTTCCCATGCCTCACTTACAGATTCATCCTCTTGTCTAAAGGCCATGATTGCATTCCTACATCGAGCATTTCAGGTAGGAGGGAAGTACTTCAGTAAGAAAGTCTCTGCCAACTCATTCCAAGTTGTCACAGATCCAGGTGGCAGATTTGTGAGCCAAGTTTTGGCTTTATCCCTTGAAGAAAAGGGAAAAAATCGCATCCTCAATGCCTCAGGTGTTACTCCCTGCAGTTTGAAGTTATCACAGATCTCCAAGAAGGATCTCAGATGTAGGTGTGGATCTTCTGTAGCTTGTCCACCAAACTGCCCCAAACTCTGCAACATTTGGAACATAACAGGTTTCAGCTCGAAGTGTTGTGCTTGTACTTCAGGTCTCACCACCCCTGGTTCAAATTCACTAAATTTTGGTGCCATATATTGCCTGATCACTCTGTCCTTATCATCACCATTCCTTCCAGGAATTTCTTCAGCCATTTTCCAAACTTTCTGTTTTCTTCTGTTTCTTCTAAAAGTCTTCTCAATCTCTGGATCGAATGGAACAATTCTCGTACAATCTTTTCACACATAAACTACTGACCCCCTGCATAAACAACAAGTTTAGTTTACAAAAGCATTCAGGTCAGGTTACATACTGTAATACTCAAGCAATTCAAAAGCATTCAGATTTAATCTTAAACACTTCCCGACAACGGCGCCAAAAACTTGTTATATGCTATAGTGTACCTATAGAAACTTGCGCATGTATACGCAATCGACAAGTAATATAGTCCTAGAGACCAGATATCAAACCATAAAGAGTGTAAGTTAAATCGTGCACTAAGAATTACTTGCAAATAAAGGATGTTTGTCACTAACTTCTACTCAAAACATAAATAAGCATAAACTGTGATTCCAAATAGAACTAACACCAGTAGTAATTCTTCGTCCCACAAAATAATCATGTACTTTCTAAACTTAATCACAATAGTAAAGGATACACTTGGGTTATGGAAGACAATTTACTCTTACTATCCTATATGCTAAAGCTTCTGTCTCGCAATCATCTGAGCCTTAGAACCTACTTAAAGTCTGCCTAGCAAGCTTCCGCTCTACTAGATCTACACTTTCCTACTATGCATCATATGCCTATGCTTACCACAGTGTTCAAGTGATGGAACCCTAAATTCTGGTTCTCTTTAATTTGCATTATCTCATATGCCTATGGGATTAACACAAGTTCCTATGATCTTCTCAGCCTAGTTCTCCTTCCGGTCTCTATATGTGATATATTTCTTTCCACTTTCGTGCTCAAGAAATGAGATAAAACAAGATCAAAGACAAGCTCAGACATGCAAACCATCATTCTAACACATAATCAAGCATAAGTAATTGTTCCACAATCCAAGTGTAAAATGGCTTGCGAAGAAAATAAAACAAAATAGGAAATCATTCACCATTGACTACAACTCAAAAGATAAAATCAAACTATCAGTGATGATCTCTCTATCTTCGATGGCTTCTCCTCCAAGCTTGTTACGCTCTCTCCCTCTGCTCGTGCGGTATGATTCTTCGTATGTTCTATGTCGCCCCCTTCCGAAGTGTACTCTATCTCCTTGATATTTTCTCATCTTTTCCCATCACCATTGATCCTTCTTTCTTTCTTGGGATTGTTCCACGTGTAGAAGTGTCATTGTTCCTCCTAGACAAGAGTTCGACTTCCATTATGACACCTGTCCCCTCGGCAGAAAAGATAAAAAAAGGGACTTTGACTTTGTCTTCAAGTGGTCGCGGAGAGAGAAGGCCCTCTTCATCCAGCCCTTTTGCATTTCCCATGCTCAAGCATGACCACTAGCAATAATGCGATAGGTAAGCTCAAGCATTCTGAACCTGGTAAAAAACATCACAAAAATCTTGCAAAAACTTTTTAAAACTCGGAATAGACAAAGTAGAAAGCAATAATCACAAAGATGCAAATACTACCAAAAAGGACTCTAAATGAGAACAATCTTATTCAAAACAATATCTAAAGTATATAAGAAGAGATCAAAAGATAACTCTTTATCAGAGTTATCACCTGGTCTTCATATATGTGTTACATCAACATAGTCGCTATCCGATATAACAAACATACGATACGAACTGTAATATCCTATTATCTCGCTCACAGGGATGATCATATGGTTTGTAGGAGATCACAGAGGATCATATAAATCGTTTGACCTAGCGAGATATAAACAGTATCACGAATAAGACTATCCCTGGATAGGCTGTCGGTTTAGGCTGCGACACGTCAATTTATAAGTGAGCTTATCCTAGCTACTTGATGTGTCGGTACATCTTTATGTATTGATGGGATCAACAGTGAGATGTGCCATTCTAATTGACATATGAATGAGCCAGATCTCTAGATATTTGTTATGATCTTAAGCCTAATGGAAGGCTAAGGGGCATACATAAGTTGACCACACTTTGACTTGCTATGGTGGCGAGTCTTTCATGTACTCTTATATCTGCATCTTGGGTGTGGCGGTTTTTGTGTGACTTGCTTAGGCCGCACATGTAGGTAATCATATCCGCTTTAGGATGGGGACATTCCCTGAGGAGCTCACAAGGTTCATTATGCTAAACCCTACAGGTTGAATTATTTAATTCAGACATAAGTGAAAAGGAGTGAGTGGTACTACTCAGGAAATAAGAGATTAATTAATTATGGTTAATTGTCATAAGCCAAATTAATTAATTAATGTCCATAACCTTAAATATGTGGATCTTTCAAGTTTAATGCAACCCGTTCCAAATTTCGTGGTAATAAAGGGGTGAGTTAGCATTGTTACCGTGGTGAAGGTTAAAACAATGTTTTATTAATTAATTATGTTTTGGGTTGGACATGAAATTAATTAATAAAGAGGGCCCACTTTATTATTTCCATTTGGTTCTTGGTCTGGCCCACAATCTGCTCAGAGCCCATTAGGGTTAGGGTTTTGTAAACCCTAGCACTACATAAGCCTTTCTCTCTTCAGATCTAATTAAGTTTACACACAACTATGTGAGAAGAGAGAGAGGGGCGACGACTATCAGTGAGAGGAAGTGATCGATTCCTCCGGATCTCTGATTCAACTCGGTAGCGTATCCTCACCAGATTTTCGAGGAGCAAGGGAACATATTAGAAGATCAGATCTTTTGGAACAAGATAGTGTGGATCGATCCCACATCCAGATCTACTCCATTGTCGCCATCTTCGATCTAGATCTGTAGATCAGTCGCTAGAGTTCATGTATTCCGTAGATCCATCCTTGTAATTAAATATTAGGAGCATGCATAGGGTTCCCCTGATTTATTCAATTTGTTTTTGTTTTTGATATCCTAAGAACAATCCAAACGACTAAAGAAATAAATGACAACTCATGTTATCTATTGTAGACTCAAATCCTACAATTGGTATTAGAGCCAGGTTTGGCTTTTTAGGCTCTATCTCAAATAAATCGAGATTGAATAAATATGTATGTTTATATTTATTGTGGATGGATTTGAATTGTCATGGATGTTTTTGTTCTCGTGGCCTTCTTGTTTTTGGATCTGTTTTTCACCACGAGAAAATTCGTGGTTAGTTTTGATAAGAAGAATCATGTAATAGATTTTAGATCTATTTTTTTGTATTTTCTGTTATTCAAATCTGTAAAAATTGGAGAAACTGAGATCCGGAAGAACCCGAAAAACACAGTTCAGATCCGACGACAGACTCAGCCTAGCAGCAGGTGGCGGCGGGCAGAAACCTAGGGTTTTTGCCAATAGCTGGGCCGCGCCTGTTTCATGGCTGCTGCGTGTGTCTCTGGCGAGCATGGCAGGTCCGGCAGGTGACAGAAAAACGGCGTGAGAGGTGGTTGAGGGCGGCGGCGGCTGGGGTTCCGCCGCATGATCTTCTTCTCACCATCTCTCTGCACGCGATCCTCTTGCTCGACGGGGAACCAGTCCACGGCCGTTCCAGTCCCGACGCATGAAGACACAAATGGTAGCGGCAACCAAGGGTGGCGGCGAGAGGTGGTGGAGTGCTAACGGCAGCGCACGGCTTCTTCACCTGCTGCGTGCGCGCATGCACAGTGCTCTGCGCGCTTCTTCTTGTCGACTCTGAATCTGCTGCGGATGGGTTGTTGTGGTGGGTGACATGCACGGCGCGGCGTCTGTGGGTGATGGTGGCTCAACCTGTGACGGAGGCAGCGCGGTGGTGGTTGTGTTGCTACGCAGCAACGCTGCAATAGCTGCCACTGTCCCTCGCGCTGCTACCGGCGATTGCTGCTGCTTCCTCGACCGGTGCCGGTGGTTGGAGATAGAAGAGGCACCGACAATGGTGGTGCCGGGTTGCCGGCCACGGCGGTGCCGAAAAGGCGGCTGGGGGCTGAAGGATGACGACTAGGGTTTCCAAACCCTAGGGTTTGTGTTGCTGTTTGGGCTTGTAAACCTAATTTGTAGCCCAATTGTTGTTTTATCAGCCCGATTCAGATTTCAAGTCCAACGGAGGCCCAGTTTGAAGATCTGTATTGCAATTAAATCTTGTAATAGTTAGATTTAATTTATTTTCATGTAATCGCATCAGAGGGGCCACGAGAAATTTTTATTTGTTTATTTAATTGTTTTCTCGTTATGATGTGATTTATTATGTGCACACTAGTAAATAATAGGAAAGCATGCTTACTTGCTTTATTTATTTACTGTTTAAGCATGTTGTAATTTTAAATTATCAAGCATGCTTTACGTGATTTATTTTATGTTTTAAATTGTGTCTATAAATTCTGGAATCATATTAATTTATAATGGGATTTTAGATGTGACATAATTTATGAGACATAAAATAATGTGTGCACACGAAACCTTTAGAAATTAAAATACTAAGCTGGATTTTGGTTATTTTTTAAACAAAAATCATTAGACCTCCACAAATACGGCCTCTCATTAGAAGTAAGGCATATTGAAGCATAAACGTCTTTTGAAGCAGCTTGCGTTAGAAATAAATTACAAGTTCTAATGCGATGAGGTTTCTAAATAAAATATTTAGTTTAAGATGAGGAGTGGGAGCCTCTATGCTGAAGCGGCTTGCATTGAAACAACTTTCACTGGTCTCTAAGATTAATCTAAATGAGATAACGAAGGATGTAAAGGGCATGCGGTATGGGTCGAGTACGTATGCTAAATCATCTTTTATCATCCGGAGTTAGGATTGTGGTTAATTAGCTTAAATGTTGCCTGGAATATAACTCATGAATGATGTCCCTGCTCCGAATAGGTGAACATTGTCTTAAGATCTCCAATATTAATTTCTTTTGCCGGAGGATACCTGGCATGGAGAGAAATTAAAGGACCAATTTTGGTCTGGTTGAGCATTTGTCATAAATGTCTGCTGAATCAGTTTGCGGTAGATTAGCTTGGGCAATTGGAGGAAGCAAATTGCATTGTTCTATCTAAAGGTTCTATGCATATTTGTTTCAATCATTCGGAGTATGTGTTTACTTTAATCCGCTTATTTGTTTTTCAGATATGTCTATTATTGCATCGCTCGTTAATTCAATTGTACACAATTCCTTGACTGGTCCGAATTTTCTTGGATGGATAAGTGACATTGTCAAACTTTTGGATTCATTTTGACATTTGTTTGTTCTGCAAACTCCTTGTCCGAGTCTGCCAACCGATACATCTTCTGACGAGCAGTATACACAGTATCACATGTGGATGTGGTTGAATGGCATGACCATACAATACATCTTGGGTGGTATGTCAGATGCACTACGTCCTTTGTTATAGTGATGTATGGTATGCACATGATATTATGCGACGTCTTGACGTAGCATATGGCGGGCTCAATGAACATGCTAGATCCAGTCTTATCAAGCGCATTGTAAGACAGAAAATGGGTCAGGGTTGTTCAGTGCGTGAACATGTGGAATCACTCATCCAGATCATCGATGAGTACACATTAATGGGTGGTCAAATTGACAATGATGTCAAAATTGACTTGATACTCAACACGCTACCGAAGTCATTTGATGACTTTAGTATTTCTGTTGAGAAAAACAAGAGTGAGTATATTGTTCACAGTATGCTCAGTGATCTTGTATCAACAGAAGCTTCTTCAGTCTTTTCTGTGAGTCGCTCTGACTTGCTTCCGAGTCAGGAGAGTGATGTCAAAGAAAAGAGGAATGAAGGAAGCAGTGGGAGCAATCTTGCATTATCAAGTCTTTCTAGATCTCTTGCTAAGAGTTCTTCTAAGTCACGTCGTAATGATGTGAAACTGAAGAATGGTAAAGGATAGAGGAACAAAGGAAAGAAAGCTAGCAAGAAAGATAAATGTTTCAAGTTTGGCAAGAAGAGTCACTGGAAAGTAAATTGTCCAAGTTTGTTTACTAAGGGACAAGGTACGTCATCTTTTGCATTGGTTGTTGAAACATGTTTAGTATCGACTTTCTACTCCTTAGTCAATGGTGGTAACTGAGGTCACTAATCATGTTTGCTATGCTTTGCAAGGGATCAAGCTTAAGGCTTAAAGATGGCGGGATTACCATCTCCAAGATTGACGCTGGAAGTTGCTACTTCAGCTGATGAAGATTTTACTTTATGTTTATGATAAACAAAGTTTAAGTTTTTGAAGAGATGTTTCATTATAAAACTCATTTCCATTTATGTTACTATGGATTATCAGTTATTTATGATAGAGTTATTCTGTTATTATAAATAACAGTGTTTTCCATTATGTTTAAATGGATGTTTCTCTTTAGTACTTGTTTACATAAACCGACAGTGATCTATGGCATATTAAAGAATCTCACTAGAGATAAGGTTACATTAGTCTTAGTAGTTTTAAGTAATTCATGGGATTATGGATCCTATCCAGGTATTCCTAAGAATGGTACTTATGAAAACTACTCAGAGGTATAAGATGATAATCAGACCTTTTAATAGGCGATTGTATCTCCAGAAATTATTTCGTGTTTGCTCTGTGTTGAGTCTACTTCCGCAGTTGCCTTAAATAGGCATTGATACTGTAATCACTTAAGATATGGATATGTTTATCTAATTCACTACAAGTCTTAGTCTCTTGCTTTAATCAAGAGCTTTTAAGACTAAAGGTAGAGAAAAAGTTAAACAAGACCGTAAAAACATTATGGTGCATTCATAATGGTGTGTATCTTAAGTGATGTGTTTTACAGTATCTAGCAGAGCAAAGGGATTGTATCCCAGTTGACTACACATGTTATCCCTCAAAAGGATGGTGTAGTAAGAACGAAATAAATAAGATTCTTTAAGGTTGATTTGCTATGCTAGCTTTGCCATTTTTTGGTTTTGGGAGGTGCACCAAAAAGCAGTAATGTATCTGTTTAACCAGTGTTTTCTAAATCAGTTCCAAATACCCTAGTGGATCTTGATTTTGTCAAAAGGCAATGATGGGTAGTACGGCTTTTAAGCTGATGAAGGAAACTGATTGGTTGGAAAAAAATGTTTAAGCTAATACTGTTTTGTGGGTTATCCCAAGTAAACGAAAAAGGTGGTTTCCTTATACATCCTAAATACAAACAAGTTGTGTAGGATGAAATCACGAATCCAAATAAAAGATTGTTCTCCAATGATTTGGAGAAGACAATTCAAATCCATCAGGAAATACCCCGTGGCATATTGAGCATACCTTGGTAGGTATGGTACCAATTGCACGGTCACCTGTGCAAGGCGGTAAAGCACAAATTAATGCACCTATAACTGACATAATGAAAGGAGCATCGTTGCAGTGGGAGGTTGCTTTATCAGGCTTAACAATACTGGTTCGTGGGAAATAGTCTTTGGACTTATTCTCAGTTGACGAACAATGTTGTATTGTTCCCTTAATGCACAACAAAGTAGTTAAGACAAACAATGCAATTTAATGGCGTCAAGTCATGGATTCAGTAATGAATCAGTAATAATTATGGTTGTATGTCAGGATCAGTGTTACTAAGTAGCCTTCCAGCTATATACGACTGATTGATATACAAGTAAAGAAATGTTCGAATGGTAACCTAGTATACTTCTAGAGTCTAGGTTTGTGAGCAAGGTATGCTACATAACAAGACCTTCTCACTGGTTGCAACTGTTAAATCTATTCGAATTATTTTTTCCATAACAGCACATATGAACCTAAGTATTTGGAAGGTAGATGACATCATCCGTGGTTTTCATAAGCGGGTACCTTGATAAAAGGTGATGATATCTATATGCATCAACCAGATAAGTTTATGTGCAGTAAAGTGAGCAGCATCTTGTCTAGAAGCCAATGAAGTTCAAGTATGAACTTAAGGGAGCTTCATGGTCATGAAACAGACATTTCGATATTGCATATCAAGAACAAGAGTTTCATGTACAAGTTATGTGTCAGCTGCGCACGATGTGCGGCCTCCGGGTGACGCAACGGAGGCGGCGCACCCGCACGTGCAGGCGGCGACCGCGCGAGCGCATGCACGACGCGCGACAGTTTTATACAAGTTTGCACTCCTAAGCTGGTTGTTCGAGTTACCAATTTGGGTTTCTGAAAATTGATTGTTTAGCGAGAAATTGTATTTAGGTAATATTCAGATATACTCCAACACTTAGATAGTGTTGGTGTTGGTCCCAAAGTCAGAGAATATAATATGCAGCGGAAGTAAGCTTAATTGCACTTGTTCTCCGAAACTGACTGAACCTCAGTTTCGGGTTATGAAAATGTATGCTCAGAAGTTATTAAGTAAGTTTCAAGATTATACACTTCAATACTTAGACAAGTATTGAAGGTTTCAAAGTAAGTATGAGAAACTTAAGAGTGCTGAAACTTTAAAAAAAAAACAAATAAGTGACTCGGGATATTATAGTGGTTCGGGCTTAATATCCTACATCCATTCTTTCGAACTTAATCGGGAATCCACTAAGTTTGTCATACGATCCTCGCCGAAAGGTTTAGATCGCAGCCCAAGAACTCGAACGAATGAACTCAGACACGACGCGGAAGCAACTAAAGTTGATAACATGGGAAAATCCAACACCTTTGGATTCAAAAACCTTGAAGTAAAGTAGTCCAGATTGAATCTCCTACGACCCAAGAAACAAATTGATCCAACAATGAAGGATATACGCGAGGACACCACCAAAAGATATGACTGTCCGATTGATTAGTCGAAATCGAAAATCCTATGGATGAATAGAATTTTCGAAAGTTTGAGCTTTCAGAAATAAAGGAAAAAACCTCACAAATTTTATTTAACTGAAAACTGCATCAAAATTGTTCCATACAAGGCCTATATATAGGCAACTCAAGCCCTAAACTAATAAGTATAATTTTGGAAATTTAATTTAATTTTCGAAAATTAATAAAGCAAGGCCTAAACCATGTTGACCCAAAATAAAGGAATAAAATTAAACTAAGCTCAATCACTACACATAATTAAATTAATAATTTTTGGGCCTCGTTTAACTCTTCAATCAGCATCAAATCCTTGAAAATAATTGCAGCCCAAATATCTTTAATCAATAAGCTCAATCCAGCCCTCAAAGTCCTTGCTCGAGCTCTAGTCATCGGCCCACTCAGAATGTAGAATGGATCGTCTTTCACAACTGCTACTTGGGCTCCATCAGTTTGGTTATAAGCCTCCTTACGATCTATAATAAGCCCATCGGCACTCCGTCCTTTGGTTTACTGTCGTCACTCACCTAGGAACTCCTTGCAGACTTAGTCTTCAGGTTGAAGTGAGGACGTACCACGTAGCCTTCTTCCTAGATAGTTGGGTATTTACTTGTTCTTCCCAGAAATAAGCTCGGTTGGCAAAAGCCCGTGAGAATCAGTGTTCCAGAGTAGAACACTGACTGCTATGAATGTTATTTAGAAAAGTAATATTCACCAAGAAGATAGCTTCTGCTTGTAGCTTCAGCCCCGTGCACTTAGACAGATGCACAGAATGATTAACTTGAGTTAGAAACTCAAGTCTCGTGTAAAGTACATGGAATCTCAAAGAGCTTAGAGAGTAGAAAGTTTGACAGAGCTTCTGCTTAGCTTTTCGCGTGAGTCAGATGTATAAAGTTCACAACTTCTCTCTGTCGAGGTAGTCTTCTATTTACAGGCAGTCTTGGTCGACATTTGAATTATGTCCATTAGACACATAATTAAAGTCGTTAGTGACATTGAGAATGACGTCCAATAACAACCCATACTTTGACTGCTCTGCTCTGAAAAAGTTGTATTTGTCTTATACTTTCTACCTGCTCTTGTCAGATTAAGTTTCAGTCCGAGAAATCCAAGTGTGGGACATCCTCGTACTGACTTTTACTTAGCATTTACTCGCCTTTTAAGTCTGACTATGATTCGACATGAGTTCCTCGTGCTTATTGAAATAAATACCTCCATACTGGCATTCCATAGTCAGTATGGAGATCCAGTTGGCAAGAATTATCAAGATATTTTAAGAATATTTGTTGAATATATGATAGAAGATTTGATTTATCTTGACAAAATTTGATAATAGTTATTTCAGTAATTTAGAATTCTACATATATCAGGATTTTTAATAATCTTTTAGATAGATTTTATTTCCTTATTAGATTAGGATTTGATTTCCTTATTATGATTTGAGTTTGCATGTATATAGGCCTTGTTATGGAACAAATAATTTAATTTTTTAATTTAATAAAATTGTGAGGTTTTCTCCTATATTCTGAAAGACTCAATTTCAAAATTCTATATCAATAATAGGGTTTCAATCTCGACTAATCAATCGAACAATCATATCCGTTGGTAGTGTCTTCGTGCATATCCATCGTTGTTGGATCAATCCACTTCTTGGGTCGTAGGAGATTCAATCTGGACTACAACACTTGAAGGTTTTCGAATCCAAAGGTGTTGGATCATTCCATCGTTCAATCTCAATTTGCTTCCGCGTCGTGTCTGAGTCGAACCGTTTGAGTTCCTGGGCTGCGATCTAAGCCTTCCGGTGAGGATCTTATCATTTTGGTACCTAGAGCCAGGTTTATTTCTCATATCTATTAACAATATTACATGTATGAACAATGGTATCCTCTTGTCTCACCGATAGGGACGATCATACGGCGTGTTGTAGATCGTAGAAGACAGTATGATCACTTGACCTAGTGAGACATAAACCTGATCACAACCGAGATAGCGTATGAGGATACGTCTGTCCGGATGGCTGTGGCATTGTCGGAATAAGTAGTCTGTCTTGGTTACTTGACATGCTGGTACGCAGAGGTGGCGTATTGATGGACCGCAGTGAGATGTATTTGTCTGTCTGACATCAGGGAATACAAGATCTCGTTATATTGATTGAGTCCAAACCCTAACTAAGGTTCAGGGGTTTGCACGAGTTGACTATTGCTTTGACTTGCCATGGTGGAGAGCCTAAGTAACGTGCTCGTATATCCGCATCTTGGGTAACAGCAGTTCGTGTAGTACCGCCTGAGACTGGGATTAGGTAACCATATCCGAGTAATAGGATGGGGACATTCCCTGAGGAACTCAATGACATTCATCGTGCCAAAGTCCTGCAGGCTGATTAAGTTCAGGCACGAGTGATAAGGATTGATTGGTACTACTCAGGAATAATAAGATATTAATTAATTGTAGTTAGACCTTGTCAGAGGCTCCGATTAATTAATGGATGTCCGGTAACCTTAAATATGGGGATTCTCAATTAATGCAGCCCGTTCTCTTAATGTGGTAATAAAGGGGTAGGTCAGTATTAATTCTGTGGTGAAAAAGAATTAATATTAATTAATTAATTGTGTCCTCGGTTGTGGACATGGGAATTAATTAATTTATAGGCCCACTTTATTATTTGCATTAGGTCCCAGGTCTGGCCCAAATAAATATGCTGAATTGAGCCCAGGAGCCCATTAGGGTTCACAACCCTAGGTCTATAAATAGACAGCTCTCTCTCATAAGTTGTAACACAGTTGAAACACACTAAACCTAGAGAGAGAGAGAGTGGGCGCCGATCCTAAGGGAGAAGGGAGTAGAATTTCGATTCTGGTCCTGATCAAACCACAGATCTACGGAGTCCTCACCAGTAGTAGATATGAACAGCATTGGGATACAGATCTGAAGACCTGATCTGGAGAACATAAATCTTATTTATTTTCTTTCTTTATTTTCGAATTTATCTAGAAATTAGATTGTTAATTTCTAATTTCGCAGATAAAATCGAATTACGTGGTTGAATTGAAGTTGGAAATTCAAACGCAAAACATCGGATCAGACTCGACGGAATTACAGTAATCCCTAAATCCACAAATCTGAGTATTAAATTCATAGGAGCATGCTAGGATTTATTATGTATTTAATTATGCACAATACCCATAAATCGATCCGGTTAAAATTGGTTTTGGTGATTCGGTTCACGGGAAAACCTTACAATTGGTATCAGAGCCAGGTTTCTGATTTATGGCTCTTTTGTGCATAATTGAATTTAGTATGCATGCTTGGATTTACTGTTTTGTGGATGTTGATTTTTGTTCCTCGTGGCAACCCGTGTAATTCAGCCCGCGGTGGTTTATCCGTGTAGGGCTGAATTAATTTTGTAAAATCACGAGAAAATCCGTGATTAGTGTAGATTTAAAAATTTTAATAGAATAGATTATTCTATAATTTTATTTTTCAAAATCTGTAATTGGACGGGTCGAGGACGAAGAACGAAGATAGAGCCGATGCAGGGCCGGCGGAGGACCACGGCGGGTGACAGCGGCGGGACGGCAGGCGTGCGGCCGGGGCGTGCAGCGCGCGCGCGGCCTGCGCACGCAAGGGACTAGGGCGGCACGCGGTGCGCGCGCGGCGGTGGTCTGGCGGCGGTCTGCTGGCGGCAGCGGTGGTCGTCGTCGGCTGATGTTGTCCCGTCGCGGTGGCTTGTGGTTTTGGTGGTTTGTGCAATCCTGTGTAAACCCTAGGGTTTGCATTAGGGTTAGGGCAAATCATGAGATTACAAAGGCCTAAATCCCAAAAGATTTGGTGAATCAAGATTTGGAGGCCCTAGAAGATTTGAGAAGATTTGTATCTATCCAAATATATTCAAATTCAAATTGTAATAGATAGGATTTGTTTTTTCCTATTTTGTGGGGCCACGAGGAATTTTCGTTTGCCTTAATTGTCCTCGTATGATATGTGATTTATTATGTGCGCAATTAAGCATGTGTAGATAATAGGAAAAGCATGATTTATCACTTTTGTTATTTACAGCTTTCCAAGCATGCTTATGTGATTAATTTCCTCGTTGAATTATATTTTGGGAATTTTTGGGCTTGTTTAATTACATGAAAAAATTTGGAAAATATAATAACAAAGAAATTATATGTGCGCCTATAAGAAACCTTTTTAAAAGAAAAATACTAAGCAGATTTTTAAATTAAAATCAATAGACCTCCACAAAGCGGTACTAGGTTGTAAGTGTATCTCTCGCTCTAGTAAACGTCTACGAGTTTAGCTTGCTAGTTCCTAGAGGTGCATGGGTACGGTTGTTGGAATTTCTAGACAAACAATTTAAATCATGTGAATAGTGGGAGGGTTTTGCGTAAACGTCTACGAGTGTAGCTTGCGTAGATCTCTTTCACAAGTATTCTAGGATTGATTTAAATTATAGATAAAAAAAGCTTTAAGGGCTGTGCGGTATGGTTACGTGCCATGCTAAACTGTCTCTTTTGGCCGGAGTTAAATTAGTGGTTAATTGCTTAGAAGCATCTTAGAATATAATGCAAGAATTGCATCCCTGTTCTTGAGAGATGGCTTGGTCTAAGGTTTTCACTAATTATTAATTTCTAGTGTCAAAAGCTTCCTGACATGGTAGTGAAATTAAATGGATTGGGGCTTAAAACCCGCAGTTCTGGTTGAGGGTGACATCGTAAACGTCTACGAGTGTAGCTTGCGGTGGGAACTCTTGGGCAATTAGTGGAAAACACTTGTATTTGATTTATTAAAAGGTTTTCAATGCATTTGTTTTCGAAGTTCTACATGTATGTTCTTATTTAAGATTCTTTATTGTTTTAGATATGTCTATGTCTACTGTCGATTATTTACTTTCTCTCAATCCTCTAACTGGTCCAAACTTTCCTGAATGGAGTTTTTGCATCAAACACGTCCTTTATCTGAAAAATCAAGCATACGTTCTTTTTATGGATCCATTGTTGCGTATTCGTCATAAGGTCTGCAAACTTGAGCTTGAATTTTATGAAAGATGGGAGGATGCTGATGAGTTCGCCTTCTGGCTCATTACGGGTTCTCTATCTAGAGAATTAAGGAACAAGTATGAGTACCTCGAAAGGGCAGGAGAGATCTGGAAGGAACTCTCGACAACCTATGGCAACGTGGAGCGGACTATTAACTATAAGCTTGTACATGACCTTGTGTGCAAGAGGATGGTTGAAGATAGTCCAGTGACAGAGCACATGATGTCTATGATTGATCTCATGAGACAGTTCACTGTGCAGGGTGGTAATATAAGTGCGCAAGGCGAGATTGATATCATCCTGAACTCTCTTCCTGAATCCTTTTATGACTTTAAGGTAGTTGCTGCTGCAAGGGGAGAGTATGCTCTGCATGAGCTACTTGAGGACCTTGTGGTGGAGCAATCTTCCATGCGAGCACGGATGCCTGTTCTGACTGCTTCTAGTACTAGTTCGACAACCTCCAAGCTTGGAGATGACGGTGCTGAAAGCAAGCTCAGGAAAGCAGTCAGTGAAAGCAAGTCAAGGAAGGTGAAGAGGGTTAAAGTCACTCCAAAGAAGAAGAGGTGTGCTGGATGCGGAAAGGTGGATTGTCCGAATGCTAGAGGACAAGGTACGTCATTTGCATTTGTAACGGAAACATGTTTAGCATCGATTTCTACTCATTCGTGGGTAGTGGATACTGGAGCTTCTGATCATGTTTGTTATATTTTGCAGGGGTTCACACCGAGGAGGGTGCTGAAGAATGACGAGTTTACCATCTCAATGGGGAATGCAGCACAAGTGAGTGCAGCTGCCATTGGAGATTTCACCTTGTACTTTGATGATTCTGTTTTAACTTTGAGAGATGTTTTGTACGTGCCGGATTTTCGGCGAAACCTTATTTCAGTTTCCAAACTTTATGTTGATGGATATTCAGTTATTTTTGATAGTGGTGTTTCTATCATTGGTAATAACGGTGTTATCTGTCGTGGGATGCTGAATAATTCACTCTATGTTGTTAACTGTAATCATAAGTCTTCCGCAATTATTGCATGTAATTCATTCGTAATTGATAATCCTAGAAAGAGAAAACTTACTTCTTCTGATGAGGATCTTACATATCTCTGGCACTTGAGACTGGGTCACATCAGCTTTAAGCGGATTCAGAGACTTGCAGATGACGGTACATTGGACGTAGTCTGGGCTGTACCTTATCAAGTCTGCGAATCCTGCATCAAGGGCAAGATGTCAACTAGGCCTTTCAATGCTAGTCAGTCTCGAGCAGATGAAGTGTTGGAATTGATCCATTCTGACTTATGTGGACCGATGTCCACACAGGCTCGTGGAGGGTACGAGTACTTCGTCACTTTCATTGACGATTACTCAAGGTACGGATACGTTTACCTGTTTCGCTACAAGTCTGAATGCTTTGAGAAATTCAAAGAGTTCAAGGCTGAGGTAGAAAAGAAGGTCAGGAAAACTATCAAGTCACTACGATCTGACCGCGGTGGCGAATATCTCGGTAACGAGTTCCTGTAGTATATGTCAGAAAATGGGATTACATCCCAGTGGACTGCACCGGGTACTCCCCAGCAAAACGGTGTAGCTGAAAGAAGAAATAGGACTCTTCTAGAGATGGTAAGATCAATGATGAGTTATGCAAACTTACCAATTTCGTTTTGGGGCTACGCATTGGAGACAGCAGCTTACGTGCTTAATGTGGTGCCTTCTAAATCAGTTCCTAAGATGCCTTTTGAGCTCTTCCTTGGTCGCAAACCTAGTTTGTGCAAGTTTAGAGTATGGGGTTGTCCGGCACACGTACTATCAAAGGAACCTGATAAGTTAGAAAGCAGGTCAAAAGTAATGTTGTTCATAGGGTATCCCAGGCAAACGAAAGGTGGTTACTTTTAATGTCCTGAAAGTCAAAGAGTCGTTGTTAGCACCAACGCTAGATTCTTGGAGGACAAGTATGTGTGTAATTACAAGTCAAGGAGTGATATCGTTCTTCAAGAAATTGAAAACGAGAATGCAATTCCAAGGGAAGGGGAAAGTGTAGATGTGGGTGCACCTGTGAGAGATACAGCACCACAGACACGTTCTTCAGTGCAAGGTGCAGGACCACAAGTTACTGCACCTACTACTGACACGGCACCGATGCCTCGTCGTAGTGGGAGAGTTATTTTCCATCCGGAAAGATACATATTCGTGGGTGAGTCTTCGGACTTGAGCCCAGAAGACGGACATGAAGACTCTGACCCACTGACTTACGAAGAGGCAGTGCGGGATAAGGATGTTGCCAAATAGCGTGTCGCCATGGATTCTGAAATTGAATCAATAACTGCTATGGATGTATACCAGAAAATTGATTTGCCGGATGGCTTTAGGGCCATAGGGTGCAAATGGGTATACAAGAGAAAGAAAGGGGCGGATGGAAAGATCATGACTTTTAAAGCCATGCTGGTGGCAAAGGGTTATAGTCAGAAAGAGGGCATTGACTATGACGAAACCTTTTCACCCGTAGCCATGCTCAAATCCATCCGGATACTCCTTGCCATAGCTGCGCATATGGACCTCGAGATCTAGCAGATGGATGTCAAAACCGCTTTTCTAAATGGTTACCTTGAAGAAGGTAGGGACATCTATATGCTGCAACCCGAGGGTTACATAAGCAAGGGCGAAGAACATCTTGTCTGGAAGCTTAGGAAGTCCTTGTATGGACTTAAGCAAGCTTCAAGGTCGTGGAACTTACGTTTCAACGATGTGATTAAATCCTATGGATTTGCACAGTTGGAAAACAAAAGTTGTGTTTACCGACTTTGTGTTAATGGGAGCGTGGTGTTCCTTGCACTATACGTTGATGACATACTCCTATTTGGAAACAACGAGGGAGTGATGTCGGAAATCAAGGCTTGGTTATCCGAACAGTTCCAAATGAAGGATCTGGGAGAAGCTGGCTACATTCTTAGGATTAAGGTCTTACGAGATCGTAAGAGAAGAATGTTGATCTTATCCCAGGCATCCTATGTGGATACTGTGATAGCCCGGTGATCGCGTATATTTTTAACCCGCGACTTAGCAAAGCTAATAATATAGCGGCAAATTAAATTATCGATCCCACGAGGAAAGGAACAACAAAAAATCCTAAGTACTAACTTAAAAGTTCTTAAAGTACTGGATAGGTAAAATTGAAAATAAAGGGTTTTGAAATTTAATTACCTCAAGAAAACAATTATGAAAACAAACCTACTTTGAAAAACCTAAACGATAAGAAATACAGATTCTAGGCTTTTCTCCTTATCAAGTATGACATACATAAACAAATTGATTATTTTCCAATTTTAATTCCTCTACACAGTGAAACATCAGAAAGCTATTATGAACTTC
>JAPKLW010000658.1:238174-261124 GCA_026898455.1 Plectranthus barbatus
TTCTCTTCTCTCTTGCTTTCTCTCTTGATTTTCGATCTCCTCTCTTGTTCTCTTCTGATTTTTGAATTCTTCGGCCTTTTTATAGATGTTGTGGATGAATCCTACCATACCTAGGAGTTAGATATGTGTTTATCTTCAGAAAACAGAAAAGATATGGTCTGCCCTGCGACACTCCGTCGATCAACGGGAAGGACAAAGCATTGTCGATCGATGGCCAGTTGGCGTCGATCGACGTTGGTTCTGCTTTAGTACTCCTGCGTCGATCTCTTCGAGTTCTTTCGTCGATCTTCTCTGAAGCTGCGGCGAACAAGTTTCCAAAATCCTCCGATTTTCTTCCAAAAACCTGCATGATTCATCAAACACACCATAAAAAGCACAAAAGCCAATGTATGCTCGAAAAGACACTAAAAACGATCCAAACATCACCAAAATAGACAAAGAAACACTAGATAAGTTGGTAAAAATATCAACTTATCACCCGGTTCAGCATGCAACTCGCCAAGAAAGGTTTGCTACCTTTTTGTCATGGCGTTCATCTTTCTAGTGGGCAGTGTCCTCAGACACAACGGGAGAAAGATGAGATGAGTCTTGTACCATATGCTTCGGCTGTGGGTAGCCTCATGTATGCAATGCTGTGTACCAGGCCAGATATCTGTTATGCCGTTGGCATGGTAGCAAGATATCAGTCTAACCCTGGACAGGCGCACTGGACTGCTGTAAAGCACATCCTCAAGTACTTGAAGAGAACTAGGAATTACTGCCTAGTTTATCAAAGTGAGGATTTGTGCCCTGTGGGTTATACGGACTCGGATTTCCAAGGGGACCAGGATGAGAAGAAATCGACCTCAGGATATGTGTTTACCCTGGGAGGTGGAGCTGTATCTTGGAGGAGCTCAAAGCAGAAATGCATTGCTGACTCCACCATGGAGGAAAAATATGTCGCCGCCTCCAACGCCTCGAAAGAGGAGGTATGGCTCAGGAACTACCTTTCAGAGTTGGGCATGATCCCGAGTTTGCCGAGGAGCATCACAATTTATTGTGATAACTCTGGTGCAGTGACAAACTCAAAGGAACCGCAGTCTCACAGGGCAAGCAAACACATAGAGAGAAAGTACCATATCATACGAGAAATCGTATTGAGGGGCGATATGCAAATTAAGAAGATTGACACTGCTGACAATCTTGCTGATCCATTTACAAAGAGCTTGCCACAGAAAGTTTACGAAAGACATATTCGTGAGCTGGGTCTGAGGTGGATGCCGACCACTGACAGTGGTTAAGGAGACAGCAGACTAGATAGATGGACTGTATACTCTGTAATAGCTTAGTTATGCTTTGAGTATAAGTGGGAGATTGATGGGTTTTGTATACTGAAAGCATTTATTATAATGAGTATACGACGGTTTATTTCTCCTATCTGTTAACAATCTTACATGTATGAACAATGGTATCCTCTTGTCTCACCGATAGGGACGATCATACGGCGTGTTGTAGATCGTAGAAGACAGTATGATAACTTGACCTAGTGAGACATAAACCTGATCACAGCCGAGATAGCGTATGAGGATACGTCTATCTGGATGGCTGCGGCATTGTCGGAATAAGTAGTCTGTCTTGGTTACTTGACATGCTGGTACACAGAGGTGGCGTATTGATGGACCGCAGTGAGATATATTTGTCTGTCTGACATCAGCAAATATAAGATCTCGCTATATTGATTGAGTCCAAACCCTAACGAAGGTTCAGGGGTTTGTACGAGTTGACTGTTGCTTTGACTTGTCATGGTGGAGAGCCTAAGTAACGTGCTCGTATATCCGCATCTTGGGTAACAGCAGTTCGTGTAGTACCGCCTGAGACTGGGATTAGGTAACCATATCCGAGTAATAGGATGGGGACATTCCCTGAGGAGCTCAATGACATTCATCGTGCCAAAGTCCTGCAGGCTGATTAAGTTCAGGTACGAGTGATAAGGATTGAGTGGTACTACTCAGGAATAATAAGATATTAATTAATTGTAGTTAGAGCTTGTCAGAGGCTCCGATTAATTAATGGATGTCCGGTAACCTTAAATATGGGGATTCTCAATTAATGCAACCCATTCTCATAACGTGGTAATAAAAGGGTAGGTCAGTATTAATTCTGTGGTGAAAAAGAATTAATATTAATTAATTAATTGTGTCCTGGGTTGTGGACATGGGAATTAATTAATTTATCGGCCCACTTTATTATTTGCATTAGGTCCCAGGTCTGGCTCAAATATATATGCTGAATTGAGCCCAGGAGCCCATTAGGGTTTACAACCCTAGGTCTATAAATAGATAGCTCTCTCTCATAAGTTGTAACACAATTGAAACACACTTAACCTAGAGAGAGAGAGTGGGAGCCGATCCTAAGGGAGAAGGGAGGAGATTTTTGATTCTGGTCCTGCTCAAACCACAGATCTCCGGAGTCCTCACCAGTAGTAGATTTGAACAGCATTGGAATATAGATCTGAAGACCTGATCTGGAGAACAGAAATCCTATTTCTTTTCTTTTTTTATTTTCGAATTTATCTAGAAATTAGATTGCTAATTTCTACTTCCACGGATAAAATCGAATTGCGTGGTTAAATTGAAGTTGGAAATTCAAACGCAAAAGATCGGATCAGACTCGCCGGAATTACGGTAATCCCTAAATCCACAAATCTAAGTATTAAATTCATAGGAGCATGCTAGGATTTATTTTGTATTTAATTATGCACAATACCCATAAATCGATCCGGTTCAAATTGGTTTTGGTGATTCGGTTCACGGGAAAACCCTACATCAATATCCAGGTCGTGTCTGTCCTCTTCCATTTCTTTCAATTTTGTGTTTTCCATGTTAATAAAAACAAAAAAATGAGTCATGTTCTTGTCATTGTTTTAGTGTCGTGCGTGTCTTGATTTTCCATATCTTGATTCGTATTTTTTTCTCTTTAAGTCGTATCTGTAACCTGCTAGAGTCGAAAATTTTAGGGTTCTTGTGAGTCAAGATTTGAATTATCTTCCATACAATATCCAGCCAAATCTTTCCATTCTTACCATATCAATTCAAATTTTTCTTTATGTTATTTCCCTTATCTATACTTTCCTTCTTAACTGCCAAGTAAATTGGTAATTACCTTATTCAAATCTTTCCTTATCCATATTTTCCTTCTTGATTACCAAGCAATTTGGTAATTACCTTATTCAAATATTTCGTTATCCATATTTTCCTTCTTGATTACCAAGTAATTTTGTAATTTTATTGTTTCAAAAAAGAGAGAGAGAGAGAATACACAAAAAAAGAGGGAAAAATGTGGGAAAAAAAAAGAGAAAACTGTTTTTGCTATAGATATCCGATTTTAGCTTAATTGAGCTTTTCGGAAATGTCTCGAGTAGATCTACAGGTCTGACTACTTTTTCATGACATTCCATGAGCAGAATGGTTAAAACTGAATATGAGGAATTAGATGATGATGCTAGAATTCAGATGAGGTATATGATGAAGTTTTTGAAATCTGACTTTAGAAAGATGGTGAGGTAAAAGATGGAGATGCTGCATCAATGGATTGATGCATTGAAAGATGATTTTTTGGGCATCAAAAAGATAAGATATAGACAAGCAAGGTGGGAGAATCAACCAGATAGTTCCTCCCCATTTGATAAACTTCTGTCAATGGTGGAGCAGGTGTTGGTGGCAATCACGTCTGAGTCATTGCCTGTTTCAGTTCAAGAAATTGAGGAAGACAATATAGCAGTTCAGATACCATTGGAGGTTCGTGGTGAAGCAGTGGTGGCAACTCAATCTGAGTCAATGCAACCATTTCAAGAGACCAAAAGAGGGGAGGTGAGAGTTGCTACACCCTTGGAGAGTCATATTGAAGATGATAAAGGATTCAAGGTTCCGGCTACACTCACCATTATTATCAGTCCAGTTATGGGAATCCAAAGCCAGTATTATGTGCAGAAGACGATAGAGTCAAATTTAATGACGTCGGTAGAGAAGATGGTTGAGAGGACCATAGTACAATTAATTTTGTGAGGACCATTAGTTTGAAAAAGAAAGTGCTTGAGATCAAGCAATTGTCGGTATTTGAAGATAATAGTAAACTAAGGGTGATGTACGATGGTCAATTATATCTAGCACATACGAGGATTTGAGGACAAATCCTTTTGAAGAAGAGGGGAATGATGGAGATCCAGTTGGCAAGAATTATCAAGATATTTTAAGAATATTCGTTGAATATATGATAAAAGATTTGATTCATCTTGATAAGATTTGATAATTTGTTATTTAAGTAATTTAGAATTCTAGATATATTAGGATTTTTATTAATCTTTTAGATAGATTTTATTTCCTTATTGGATTGGGATTTGATTTCCTTATTATGATTTGAGTTTGCCTGTATATAGGTCTTGTTATGGAACAAATAATTAAATTTTTCAGTTTAATAAAATTGTGAGGTTTTCTCCTATATTCTGAAAGACTCAATTTTAAAATTCTACATCAACAATAGGGTTTCAATCTCGACTAATCAATCGGACAGTCATATCCATTGGTGGTGTCTTCGCGTATATCCATCGTTGTTGGATCAATCCACTTCTTGGGTCGTAGGAGATTCAATCTGGACTACAGTACTCGAACGCAGCTTCGCCGTGACATAAGGTGTTTTTTTTTTGCCAAATTCCTTTGTCTTCAAGTAGTTATTGCCCTCCGAAAGTTTTTCTGAAAAAATTCGTTGGTTTTTGGTCATTCACCTTCCTAGAGTCGTCTAGAGTCTTCCCGTTCAGTTGGTTAGTCGAATTGAAGTTCGTGGAATTTTATAAGAATTTTTTGAGTTTTTCATAAAGGAGAAAAGAGTGGTAAAGGCAAGAGAGTGTGAGATTATTAGAGGGATTGAAAAAGCCATTTATACTGAGATAGATACACGAGTGTGAGTGCTTTGACATAAGTGAGTGATACACGAGTGTATGTGAGGTGGTGAGGTCCTTATTTTGTTTTTATCTAACATTTCTTGCAGGTATGTCTAAAAGTAATAATTTTGAGGAGTTGAAAGGAGATGTTGAGCATAGGGAGAACATTTTCCATACACGTCATATCAACGATAAGGTCTGCAACATGATTATAGATGTAGGCAGTTGCACCAATGTGGCGAGTCAGTCCATAGTGAAGAAACTAGGGTTACCGGTGATGAAGCACCCTAGACCATACAAGCTGCAGTGGCTGAATGATAGTGGCGTCATCAAAGTAGAAAGAAAGTCAAGGTTCTATTTTGCATAGGGAAATATGAGGATGAGGTGCTGTGTGATGTGATTCCTATGCATGTGAGTCATATACTTTTGGGGCGTCCGTGGCAGTTTGATAGGCGTGTGAAGCATGATGGCTTCACGAATAAGTATTCCTTCGAGTACAAGCAGAAAAAATTTTCACGTGTTCCTCTGACCCCTAAACAAGTCTGTGAGGATCAAGTCCAGTTGCAGAAGGAATCGGGTGTAGAGATGCAGCCACGAAACAATAAGGAGAAAGGGATGGTGCAACAATCCTTTTTAGCTAGGGTTGGGGATCTGAAGTGGGCGGTTCAGGAGGAGAAAACATTGGTGTTGTTGAATTGCAAGGAGAACCTGATTTTAACTTAGATTCATCATTCTCTACCCCCTTCTATTTCCTCTATTTTGCAGGATTCTGAGGATGTCTTTCCAGACGATACCCCAGCTGGGCTGCCACCAATTCGTGGGATTGAGCATCAAATTGATTTTGTGTCTAGAACAACTCTTCTAAATAGACCAGCTTACTGAACCAGCCCGGAGGAGACGAAGCAACTGGAGAGGCAGATCGGAGAGTTGCTGGCCAAGGGGCACGTGAGGAAGAGTTTGAGTCCTTGTGCAGTTCCAGTTTTGCTTGTGCCCAAGAAGGATTCAACAATGAGGATGTGTTGCGACTGTCGTGCTATCAACAACATTACGGTTAAATATCGCCATCATATCCCTCGTTTAGATGACATGTTAGATGAGTTGCATGGTGCTTGTGTGTTTTCTAAGATAGATCTGCGAAGTGGATATCATCAGATTAGGATTAAGGAGAGAGATGAGTGGAAAACTACTTTTAAAACTAAGCTTGGTTTGTATGAGTGGTTAGTCATGCCTTTTGGTTTAACTAATGCTCCTAGTACTTTTATGCGTCTTATGAATTATGTTTTGAGAGTTTTTATTAGCATATTTGTAGCGGTTTATTTTGATGATATTCTGATTTATAGTAAGAGTCATGATGATCACATTGAGCATTTGAGGCCTGTTTTGGATGTACTTCGCACGGAGAGATTTTTTACTAACATGAAAAAGTGCATTTTTTGCATGGATAAGTTGGTGTTTCTTGGTTTTGTTGTTAGTGCAGATGGAGTGCGGGTGGATGAAGAAAAAACTCGAGCTATCAAGGAGTGGTCGTAGCGTAAGAACATTGGCGGTGTTCGCAGTTTTCACGAACTTGCCAGCTTTTATAGGCTTTTTGTACCTCATTTCAGCAACATTGCAGCCCCATTGTCTAAAGTGATTAAGAAGACTGTGGAGTTCAGATGGGGAGAAGATAAAGAGAAGGCTTTTGAGTTGCTGAAGTATAAGTTGACACATGCCCCGGTATTATCTCTTCCTAACTTTTCTAAGATATTTGAGATTGAATGTGATGCTTCTGGAGTTGGTATTGGTGCTGTGTTGATGCAGGAGAAGAGGCGCATGGCCTACTTCAGTGAAAAGCTGAATGGTGCCACATTGAACTATCCTACCTACGATAAGGAGTTGTACGCCTTGGTGAGAGCCTTGAAAATGTGGCAGCATTACTTGTGGGCTAAGGAGTTCATTATTCACACCGATCATGAGTCACTGAAGCATTTGAAGGGGCAGCACAAGCTGAATAAGAGGCATGCAAGGTGGATGGAGTTTGTAGAGACCTTTCCTTATGTCATCAAACACAAGCAAGGTAAGGAAAACGTGGTGGTTGATGCATTGTCTCGGAGGTATGCCTTAATCTCTACTTAAGATGCTAAGTTGCTTGGATTTGAATGCATTAAGAGTTTGTATGCTTCTGATGAGGATTATGGTTATGTATATGTTGTATGTGAGTCATCTGCTAGTGGTGAATATTTTAGGCATCATGGATTTTTGTTTAGGATAAATAAGTTGTACATTCCTAGGTGTTCTCTACGTGAGTTATTGTTGTTAGAGTCACATGGAGGTGGCTTGATGGGTCATTTTGGTATTGCCAAGGCTTTGGTTGTGTTGCATGAGCATTTCTTTTGGCCTCGGATGAAACATGATGTTGAGAGGATTTGTGGTAGATGCATTACTTGCAAACAGGCTAAGTCTAGGTCAAGTTCTCATGGATTTTATACCCCATTGTCTATCTCTACTATACCTTGGGTTGATATTTCTATGGATTTTGTGCTAGGTTTGCCACGTACTGGGCGTGGTAATTGTTGGGGCCACGACCTAACGGACCTGCCCCGACCCGACTTGAACGAGTCTGCACCTTGTTCCCAGCCTAGTAGTAAGGTATGGAGCTGCGCAGGTGCAGCTTGCAGTTGAAGCTTACAAGGTACGCCCAACATGTGCTTCAAGGTATGCAGAATGCAGCTAAGGCAAACCGGTCACCCAAAACGGCACCTCGCGCACCTTGCACAAGCAGATCTTTCAAGTAGGTGCGCAATCAAGACCCTGGAAGGACCAACTTATGGATAAGCCTTGGCAGCTCCTAAGAAGGCGTGGACAGTTGCACCAAACCCCTACTAGCAAGTTTGATATCTGAAACTGGTGAGTTCCAGACTGGTCAATTCTATACTGGTGTATCTCCAAACTTGTCAGTTCCAAACTGATGAGACACAGATTGGTCAGATCCATACTGATCTTTCAGTCTGTCTGAGTCCTTATCACATGCACAGACTGATTCATCAGTTTGTTCTTCGATCAGCTCCAATTATAATTCAATAAAAAGATCAAACAAGACTTTTACATTTAAAATTAAATTGGGGCTAATCTAGAGACTTTCTAGACTAATTAGATCTTTTGACCCACCAAAATATAATAAACAAAGGATCAGGAAATTTCTAACAACAAATTTCCTAACAATATATTCATTTACTTTAAATAATGTAATACATTATTTAATGTTTTTATTAAAAAAATATTGTGATAAATTAATGATTTATTTTTGTTTTGAAATGATGTAGTTTTTAGCGGTATATGATGTATTCATTTAATATAAATGATGTATTATTCTATTCATAAATAAAATAATACATATTTTTTAATGATAATTCTTTTTTGTTCTTAATGATTTATTCATCTATTGTAAATGATGTAATTTATTTTCTTATGATTTACATTCAAAAGATTTATTTTTGTTTTGAAATTATGTATTGTTTTATTGTAAATGGAGTATTCTTTTATTGTAAATAAGTATTATTCTTTTCATAAATAATATACATTATTTTTTCAACAATGACTATTTTTTTGTTCTTAAATGATGAACTCATTTACTGTAAATAAAATAATTTATTTTTTTTAATTATTCTTATTTGAAAATTTTGTGCTAATTTATGGTATTTTTAAAAAAATTAAAATCAAATGAAGAGAATCTCCTTTCCCTTTACAATAGCTTGAACAAAGAGAACATCGTCAGCTCTGTAATGTGCCAACCCCAACGGGTCGAACGCCCACGCCCCTCCCACAGCGGCCCCGCTCAATTGGACTATTCTCACCAGTGACCCATTCATGACCCAAATATTTATTAAAAAATTTATTTTTATTCATCCACTACACAACCACAAGCTAATATTATTTAGGTCTCTCATTATTGACCCAACTCAACCTACCTTTTTAATAAAAATATTATTTTTTCTCTTTTTTATATAATATAAAAATAAGAATACATTTTAATTTTATAAATAAATAAATAATTATTATCTACTAAGAATTCATATTTATTTGATAAATAAATTTTTTACAATTAGTAATTAGAAAATATTTAAATATACCTTTTGTATGAATAACGGAAATTAGAGGCATAAACAATTAAATTATATACATATTATATATATATATATAAAGGAGAGATCATGTAAAAAAAATTCCCATGTGAGAAAAAAGAATGAATCATGTCCATCAGATCTAAAAAAATCAATGGTTGATAATTAATCAAGCAACAATTAAAATGCAATCAAGCAACAAAATAATCAAGCAACAACTAAAGCACAATCAAGCAACGACCTGAATACAATCAAGCAATGCTGTGAATGCAATCAAGCATATTTCTCACTTTCTCACGTTAAGAGTTTTCTCACTGAATCCGCTCCCTATATATATATATATATATTAAAAATATATGTATAAAATACATATATCATATGTGTGCAATTTTAGGGGAGAGAAAGGCTGCTCAGAGCTTGTCAGCCGATCTCAAGCGGCACCAAGTCACCATAATCGCCCTTTTTTTTTATTTGGCATTGGTTTTGTCGTCTCCGGGTGACCACCTAAAGGAGTCACCACTGGCGATAGTCTTAGCACTACTTGGCTCGCCTTGCTCCTCTGTCAGTCAACAGCTCTCCTCTCCTCTGCAGCGCTCTCATGATGGCAGCAACTCCTCCTACGGTCTGTGCTCCTTCTCCTCTCGTCCGCAGCATACCAGTCGGTTTCTTCAACCCTCTCGTTCGCAACATCAAATCGACAATGATGGGGTTAGAAGCCATGTACAACCAATTATGAATTTTTTTTAAAAGAAAACTTTTATAAAAGAATTCATGCAAGATCCGTCTCGGTCCCAAGACCAACTCATTTAAAATTTATTTGAGAGAAAATGTGAATCTAGCGAGCCACCACAACTTTTTATTGCTAGATTTTTGCTCTAGTAAAAAATTTAAATTAAAATTAATAATTTAACGCATAGTTTAGTTTATAATATATTTGATAAAATCACAATTACTTATATTTGATATTTACTAAAGTATAAAAATATTAATTTAAAATAATTAATATATACTAAATTGAATACTATAAAATTCACAAATAGTTTATTCATCTACAACTCTAACGACAATCATTTACACTAATAATAAGATTCAATAGCAAAAAGGCTGATCACCATACATAGTCCAACTTCTGCTCGTCCATACTCACACGCACACACACATCAACAACAGCAACAGCTACGTTTCATCATTTTCCATGGTGGAAATTGCATGACGATGAGATTCAGCTGCATTGTTTCGGAGTTTAACCTGCGAAGATCACAGGGGGTTGGTAATGGTAATACGAAGACGCTGCAGGTTGTTAGTTAGTAATTAGTTACCATGGCCTGCCGATATTTGCCAAGAATACGGCCGTACTGCTGACGAGCCTCCGGGGATTCGACCATGGACAGCACTCTGGACACGGCTTCGTCTATCGCTTTATCCACTTTCTGCTTCCGGAACACCCTCAGGATGTCTTCTTCGTCCAAAGATTCTAGATCCAGCCGGAATCCCCGCAGACCAACTCCTCTCCGGCGCCACCTTAAGATCACCTTCTCCAGCACACCAACTGCCCAAGAAACCTCGTACTTCTTTCTCGTTTGGTAGCCCCTTACATGAGCCTGCATTCATCAACTACTTTTTAGTAATTTTATTCGTCACTTAATGCATTAATCATGTTAGTGTATGGCACACCTGTATCTTCACAACTTTCTTGCGAAGTGAAAGGTAGTCCTTCCGACCTTTCCAGCCTCTGTATTTCTTTTGTATGGATAAAGCAGCCGAGTTGTAGTCACGTGTACCGCGGAATACCAGCTTTGATGCAGCTGAAAGCTCATTTTCTAGGAAGGAGAGTTCATCTCCACCGGCACCAGCACCGCTTGTTGAAGCTCTCTTGTTCCGCCTTTTCCGAAATGAATGAGCTCGGAATGCAGATTGTATGCGTGCAGCAGCCTGAGTAGCATTCCGAACAGCAGCCAGAGTCTGCCTGAGAGAATCCTGATCCTCGAATTCGGAGGGGTTTTCATTTGATATACTGCTCACTGTTATTTCTGCTTCCAAGGCAGCACATCCTTTAGATAGCTCACTTTCCTCCAGTGTGAGCGATGATAGGTGACTTGTTAATGAAACTTCCGAAAGATAACCTGCAAGTCCCCTGTGACCAAAAGTGGCAGCAATCGATGCCGGTGTTTTACCAGTAGGGTCCTGTGCTGTAGGATCAGTAACTGCTCCAGCCGATGCACCAGAAGCAATGAGAGCAGCGACCATCTTTTCCCTGTCAGAAATATAGCAAACTAACATTAACGTTTCACAGTGGTAAATAAGATGTACGAACACAGTTTTTTTTTTTTTGGCGCTTCTAGGTTAGGAAAATACAACAGCTGAACCTTCCTGCGTCTGAAACTTGTTTTCTTACAAAGTGGAGTGGAAGGAAATGGGTACGGATTTCATATCCCTCGTTTTGGAGAATGGAAGTGATTAGGGAGCAACAATACCCTCACCAAGAAATCCAACTTCCCACCTCCCTAACCCCCATACCAAGCTCTGTAGTAATATTACACATGGCATTGGTTATAAGTACCCAAAAAAGGTCTTGAAGCAATTGGAAACAGGGTTAAATTTCCTCGTAGCATTTCCAAAGAGATTAACAAAGGTGTTGGACAGAGAACAGCAATGGTCAATACTTTCTCCTTTGTTCTTTTTAGGCTATCAACGATGTAGGATATCTACATGAAGTCACAGGTGAAACAGCATGTAACTCCGAGCACAACTTTAGAGGACACAATAAACTTACCTCCCAAATCTTGCAGTCCAATGAAGTGCAGTCCATCCATTATTGTCACGGAAGTTAACACTTACTCCAGAGTTCAGAATTGGTTGAATTGCCCATTCAAATCCCAATACGGCAACCATGTGTATGATACCTCGTTCTTTCTTGGACAAAGAGCAGCCTTTAGCATTGTTCTTTTGTAATTTAGATGAAAGCCATACTTCCAATTTGTCCTTCAAAAGTTCTTGCAGAAGCCAATCAAAAGTGCTTGATGATGTTGAGGCACCAACCAAAAGTGCATTAATTACTTGGCTCCATGAGTCTTCAGATGTTGATTCTCCTAGAACATCATTTCTTGATTCAGAGGAATCTCCTTTTTGTTGTTCATCAGATAGCAGAATTTGCACAAATCTGATAAGCGATATTAGTTCCTCTGGATTCTTATAAGCCTCTGTTCCAGATACATTACTGTGACTGTAAACTGACTTGGCTCGATATTCAAAATCCCTAACTTCACTGCAAGCCTCTCGATTCCCAGAAGTGATGCAAATATTGACTTTTCCCTGCAAGTGAGCTGGAGCATAGCAGCAGAGGACACCTTCTTGAATGATTTGGACAGGAACTTCAATGTCACCAATCATACAAGCCCATTCAGACTGTGTTGGATCACAGTAGAAAGACCCAATAATAATGATCTGCAAGTAAATCTTTAACCTTAGATCAGCAACATAGAGCAGTCTAAGATTGCTGAAAAAAAAAATCCAAATAGAACTCTGGTGCTTTTATACATGCATATATATGCATATTTTTGTTGTTGGAACTTCATTCTTTTCATTAATTCAAATAAAAAATGAATTTCATTTAAAACTATTTAATGGGGCAAACGGTGAATTCTTTTTTCATTGTGTAGGGCAAGAAAAAGTTATAGGTGGCTTCATATGCTGAATAAGATGCAAGTTATAGGAAAACAGGGAAGAATCTACATAAAAAATCACTCCAACATCAACTGATGAATATTATTTCATTATATACACCTTTGTACCCTCGGATGTATAGCACCACTCTGGAGATATCTCATGGATAGTGAACTTCTGCTTTTGGGCAATGGTCAAACTTATGCTGCTCTCAAGAGAAATTCCCAACCCATCGTGGTAAAATAATGAGGAATCGCAGTTTGCAGTGATTCCATTAGCATATGCATGACACGGTGGATCTACTTCTTGGAGAATCGAAGCAGCTGGCAGAGCAACTGTGGTCTCAGAGTTCATGCAAAAAGAAAGATTCTGTAAAGAGTAAAACAAAGTTTGTCATTCAGGTAATCTTACACGCATGTTGTCCTCCAAATTGTTCAGGAGATTCTACATAAGGTGAATTATTGGGGCTATCTAGCATCTCTTTCCAAATGTCAACTTCAGTGTCTGGTAGTTGATGTTGCTGTTGAACTTCCTCATCTGAAAAGTCATGCTCTTTTAGCAAAATAGTGGCCTACTTGGTTTAAATTTATTATAGCAACATGCGGAATCATACAACTTGATCGTGAGGAACCATACAGACTGTAAATACCTGTGAGCAGTGGAAGAGCATTGCCTGTACCATTTGCTGTCAGACAGGACAATTCATATTCCCGCAGCACATCAAAGTCATTTGAATCCTGATTTTCAATGTGGTGTCCATTATATACTGTCACCTCATCATTATATAAACTCAGTTCCTGCTCAATTCTTTGTAATGCCCGACTTAAATCGGGCTCTGATAAACTACTTACTTCAATTGTTCTCTCTACTGACTGATTCATTGAAAGGTTGTTGACAATTTGACAAGAGCTAATCTCCACGGAGCTGGGGCTTGATTCATTATTACAAGATTCATCCATGACAAATGGCAATCCTGGAAACTTAGATTCAAAAGATACAGAACTAGGACTGAAGATGGCAGGTGATAGAATTGGAATCTGAGATGTTGATACTGGCTTCTGCCCTCCCTGTAATCCAACACGAATTAGATAAATCTAACTAAGGTATTAACAGATGAACCAATTAGTCATGATATACAAACAGGTAAAGCCTATAGATAAAGACTGTTTTAGAATAGCATATATTTATCAAATAGAAGTTAAACTCAGTCCAGAGTACGAATCTAAAAAAACAATTTGTCCAAAAGACAATAGAGCACAAATATTTGAACATGAATGACAAGGTTTTGCGCCATCAGGGAAGTCCAAACAGCGTCAGTATATGAAAAATTGACTGTTGAAAGTCAATATCCTGTTCATGATGGAAAATTATGGCAGCAGCATAACATCACTGTACTCAATACCTTCTCCCAAAAGAGAGAAAAAAAATGAACAGTATAAGAAAGAAAAAATGAAAAAACTGCAGTTAATACCTCTGCAATTCCTATGATAACACTCAAGAAGACTTACCTCACGAATATCTCTATAGTGCACAAGAACAATATGCTCATATGCCCTGGTAGAAAAGAAAATTCATTCGTTAACAATTTGCCTCTGCAGTGTACAAGATTAATGTAATGGATGCTCTGGTACAACAGGAAAACTTACTGCAATAGCATACATGAGCATATGCGCACATACTTACACACACACACACACAGAGGATAGCTCCAGGTTAATGTAAATCGTGGCTGGATACTTATGTAAACATCCAAAATCAGAGGATGCTATCAACATGCAACATTCAGTTACAAAGACTTAATGTGGCAAAAAAACTAACGTAAAATAAATTTGCAAACTTACGGATCAAGCATCCAGTAGCTGCGCCTTCGTAAGTTAGGGTTCTCTTCTCCATGAGCATAATAGCAGTTGAGGGCTTCAGCATTTCCAACCTGGAATTATCAAAATTTTCATGCAATGATTCATCCATCAACGACATTGGGGGGGGGGGGGGGGGAACATCTATTTAGCAGGTCCCCAAGTGTCAGGCATACAGGAAATGGCTTGTTAACCTAGAATTTGCTACGGTGTAACTCACAATCAGCACTCACACCTCTGTAAACTAATTAAAGGTTGAAGGTTGTCTGTAGATTATGTCCCAAGGCAGACCACAATGGCTAACACTTAACCATATTTCTAAAGAAGTACTGTTCACATAAATTATGCCCTGAAGACAGACCAGTGTAATAAACCATAAGATGGAATATTTTTTTAACTCCTATGGCCTAACAATATCCCAATAAACATCAGATGAAGATAGCAATTCAAGAGGAAACCTTTTAACCAATGATGATGGAAGAAGTTTGATGGTAGAAGACAGACAAAAAAGGAGCAGAAAATAGGAGGAATAAGCTAAGCTACAAAATGCAAGTATAACCAACAACCTTAAGCCGTTCATGTGCTTCAGCAATATTCCTCTGATCCTTCCTTTTACGCCAACTATGACCATCTTTCCGAAAAAATTTTAGCACTCGTTTGTTGAACAGATACAAAGATCCGCCTGTTAGGATTGATCCCATATGAGAGATGATGAAGATCTGAATTAGAGAACATTAAAATATATAAATATATATATATATATATATATATATATATATATATAGGGATGCGATCCAGTGAGAACCACTCTTACCATAAGAAATAAGAACCAATCCTCGCCATTGATTTTGATGAATGAACGTTCAGGATTTTACTAAAATTTTCGGTCATTATATCTCAAAAAACTTGCATTATAGGGTATTTTTGTCATTTTGTACTTATTTAAGATTCTGTTTGCATATTCTATCTCGACATTCATTATATATCTAACAAACTTGCATTATATACCTAGAAAACATACATTATATACATAACATTCATTATATACCTAACAAATATTTTCCTGCGTTATAATATGATATTACTCTTATTTTAGAACAATATTACTATCATTATACGCCATTGTTTCCTCTATTATATATAATATTACTTTTATTTTAGAAAAAAATTATATTGCCTTCATTATAATGCATATGTTATTACTATATAATAATAAGTGTAAATATAATGATGAATGATGATTTCGCTGAAATAAACATGTTGCATTTTATCTATCATATTCTGCATTATATACTATAACTTCATGCATTATATTGTACAAATGCATTCATTATATAAGAATTCGTGTACTGTTACGAAAATTATGCATGTTATACATGATATTACTTTTATTTTAGAGAAAATTATATTACTTTCATTATAATGCATATGTTATTACTATATAATAAATAACAAGTGCAAATATAATGATGAAATGATGATTTCGCTGAAAAAACATGTTGCATTTTATCTATCATATTTTGCATTATATACTATAATTTCAAGCATTATATTGTGCTATTGTATTCATTATATAACTTCATGCATTATATTGACTTCGACATGCATTATATACCTAGCAAACATTCATTATATACCGAACAAACATGCATTATAAAATATAGTAATATACATTTATATAATATAACAAAAAATACATAATTAAAAATAAGTAATATATGATCAAATTTTATAACAACTATGGTATTATCTACAGTATGCAAAGATAATGAATTTTTTTTTTTGATCTTGCAGGAAAAAAGTTATTGCATTATATCTATCATATTCTGCATTATATAATATAACTTCATGCATTATATTGTGCAACTCCGTTCATTATATAAGAATTCGTGTACTGTTACGAGAATTATGCATATAATCACTAATTTTCATTTTTTATGATGATTTTTAAATCGAAACATATGCAATAGGGATTTCGTTTGAAAGATAATTAAATTACCTTTAATTTGATATATGATACATTAAAAAATAATCTAAATTGAAGGAGATATGATCATTTAAATATTTAGGATGATTTTAGAGGAGAGAGAAAAAATATTACAAAATTACCCTTTAATGCAAGTTTCACTACACTATAATGTAGATGAGATTTATTTAGTCTTGAGCGTTGGATCATCAATTGGATGGCCGAGATTAGTTCTTATTTTCACATGGTAAGGAGAGTTCTCATATGATCACTCCCCTATATATATATATATATATATATATATATATAGTAGATATCAATAATACTTGTAGGCCTTTGAGGAATTTGGTGGGTAAGCTGGCGCTCCTCAAAGTTCTTCAATATGAAATAAACTTCAGCGGGCTTTAGCCATCGTGTTTGAGCTTCCCGAGCCAGATGGTTAATATCATATACTGGAATAAAATTTACATTTATTAAGTCCAAACCAGTTGCATCTTAGTGCGCAAGGATCACCAAATAATCAAGCAAGGCTCTTCATACTAAAGAGTCCTCTAAGGAAACCACCAGTAACTTTTTGGTTATTTGTTTTTAAGGAAACAGCAACTCTTAAGTATATTCTTATTCAAGTAAACCATCACAGACAAAATTACTGAGATCTATTTATTTCACGGCTCGATTGCACTCGCATAGATGTATTATGCAGCTGGAATGCTTCTTGTGCTACACAGGAAAAAGTCAAGAGACCAATTTCATTGAGTATAGAATTTTCTTCACTTTACATGTGTTGAGACAAAATCTTAGAGAGGCATATTTTTCCATATAAAGCATACATTTACTAACGCTATTCAAACCGAAGTCTTTTCACAAGGGGATCTTGGCATCTCGCACCAAAACTAAATAAATAAATCGAACACAGGCAAAATAAAGTCTTAGTCCTCGAATACTCAGCAGTCGCAAAATATTGACTTTTCCAAACTTACTTAGATACACAATATAAATATACGACAATGTAAATAAATAATTCGTGTTTCTCAGTCTCACTGCAACAGCGAGTATCTCGGCCAGAAATCAGCCTCCTTTGACGCTTCACAGTGGAATCGTAATAATAATTAGAAGAAGAAGAAAAGCTCCAAATTCAGTAGCCTCTCATCCTTTGAGTTACCCAACCCACCACCTCATATAAACTCAAAAAGACTTGGCAAAAATTATAAGTTTTTGAGGTTGTCAACCAAGAAACTCAACTAAAATAGCAGTAATTACGCATGATAAGCTCGAGGCAACCAACAGAAGCAGAAATTCCATCAGAATCGTACGGAAAACAAAAAATATATATATTGAATGAAATGAAAGAATCGAATCAGCTCACCTGATTCCATTGTATAGGCGAAAAACTATCATCCGAATGAACTGCCGTAAAACGGTTGAATGGAGCGGATTGAATCACATTTCAAGGAGTACAAAGTACGTCGAGGTCGGTTGATCGCAGAAGAGAGAGATGTGAGAGTGAGAAAAGAATAATCATTGAAGTCAAAATGGTGTGCGGATGATTTGGGAATATACAATAATAATAATAATAATAGAATTATGAATATGCAGTGTGACTGTGTGTTGTGTGAGAAGAGACGGATGTCTGTCGTCCACTTCCTCAAATACTCGACCTCAACATTATAAGTATTTTATAGTATTATACTAATTTAAATCTCACTTTATATTCATCTTTGTATTTAAATTTCTTAATTTATTTGACACAAACAAAATATTACGGTTAGTAATATCAATCGGGTCAATCCGTTAAGTTTCAGGCTGGCCTATCGGGATGCAAATCATTCGATTTGGGAGCTGAAATTTTTTTGACTAAAAAATCTTGACCCTAATCCTTCGACTTTCGGGTTAATTTGTGGGGCAATAAATTTATTAATTATTTTTTAATATATTTTCACTCTTTTAATATTTAAAAAAAAAAAACAAAATATTATTTCTATCTTATAAAAATGCAAAACAAATCACAAAATTTTATATAATGATAAATTTAACTATTAAAAATATATTATTATTTTTATTTTAGCAATATTTGAATATATTTTAACTTCATAAATAACTAAACTTAACTATGTATTGAAAACTATTTAAACTAAGTACAGTTTTATAACTTAAAACTTAATTAATGGTGGTCCCGATATCAGAGTGCAAAACTGTGCAGCGGAAGGTTTGTGTATGCAGCGGATGTATGAAATGACAGTTACACTGATTTGCATAAACAGGGTATAGTTAGTTTTGTGTGTAGAAAGCTTAAGCTTAAGTCTCTGTTTCAGTTAAGTCAGTTTCACAGTATATACACTTCAACACTTGGACAAGTATTGAATGTTTCAAGAGTCAGTTTGTGAAACAGAAAAACAGAGCAAGTATGAAAGAAAGAGTAAACAACACACAGAGTTTATAGTGGTTCGGATTTCAATATCCTACATCCACTCTTCAGACCCAAGGTCTGTTGGGTTTTGTATACAGAAAGCATTTATTACAATGAGTATACATTCAACAATATTTCCTATCTGTTAAGCAAACTTACATGCGAGTAACAACGATATCCTCTTATCTCACCAATAGGGACGATCATACTGCGTGTTGTAGATCGCAGAAGATAGTTTGATCACTTGACCTAGTGAGATATAAATATTATCACAGCCGAGACAGCGTACGAGGATAAGTCTGTCGGTATATGTTGTAGTATAGTTGGAAAGAAGTAATCTGTCTTGATTACTTGATATGCTGGTACGCGCGGTGGCGTATTGATTGGACCACAGTGAGATGTATTCTACTGTCTGACATCAGAGAATACAAGATCTCGATCTTGATTGAATCCAAACCCTAACGAAGGTTCAGGGGCTTGCACGGGTTGACTGTTGCTTTGACTTGCCATGGTGGAGAGCCTGAGTAACGTGCTCGTATACCCGCATCTTGAGTAACAGCAGTTCGTGCATTGCAGCCTGAGATTGGAGCTAGGTAACCATATCCGAGTAATAGGATGGGAACATTCCTTGAGGAGCTCAATAACATTCATCGTGTTAAAGTCCTGCAGGCTGATTAAGTTCAAGCACGAGTGATAAGGTTTGAGTGGTACTGCTCAGGAAAATAAGAGATTAATTAATTGTACATAGAGCTTGTCAGAAGCTCCGATTAATTAATAAATGTCCGGTAACCTTATATGAGGATTCTCAAGTAAATGCAGCTCCTTCTCATAACGTGGTAATAAAGGGGCAGGTCGGTATTAATTATGTGGTGAAAAAGAATTAATATTAATTAGTTAATTGTGTCCTGTATTGTGGACATGAGAATTAATTAATTCATAGGCCCACTTTATTATTTGCATTAGGTCTCAGGTCTGGCCCAATTAAATATGCTAAATTGAGCCCAGTAGCCCTTTAGGGTTTGCAACCTGTTAGGCATTGATGTAGAAATTCCACCTTTAATTTGATGTTTTGATGTGTCAAAACTGTGTACCAAAGTTTAAGCCTTAGAGTTATTACCTCATGTAATCCTTGTATATGATGATCGAGTTGTAATAGTCTAGAAGAAAAAAACTCTCAAAAACTGTGGAACAGTTTTTGAAGTGGAAACCGTCCAGACAAGAAAACTGTCAAGAATAGTGGACAAGAAAACTGTGCAAAGTATCGGACGAGAAAAACTGTGCAGACAGTTTTTCAACTGTCAAGGATCGTATAGCAAAGAAAACTGTGGACACAGTTTTCATAAAGAAACTGTCGAGAGGAGCTCACAATTTTAGACCAGGACAGTTTCACGTCAAAGAAACACGTGAAAAGCAAGATGTCGAACAGTCATAAAAGAGCATTGAAGAATCAATGATAAGGAACGAAGATACACTCAGTTATGTCTGAAGTACAACATTGTTCCAGTCTGACACAATAAGTACAAACTGAGCCTGCAAAAGCATAGCAGTGATCAGAAAATGTAGAGGAGCAGGTCTACTTTACAGAGAAGAATGGCCATTGATTGGACATCATACGAGTTGTCTCTACCGGCTATTTTCAAATCTCCAACTATAAATAGCGGTAGAACCAGAGAGACAAAAAGATCTGAACTTTCATTAACCTTGACGTTACTCTGCCGAATTTAAAGCTCAAAGCATTTAACGCTCTCAACCGTGAAGGTATTAACTCTGTGGTTCATTTATTGAACACGAGGTATTATTGCTTAAGGAATCTTCAGAGATTCACCGTGTGACCTTTGTGTACACAAGGAGTAAGTCTTTTGACTTAGTCTACTTTCTTGGTGTTCTTACTTCTCAAGTAAGAATGCAGCAGCCTGATTCTCCAAGGAGAAGAAGGTTCTTACGGGCTTTTGCCAACCTGCGTACGTTCTGGGAAGAACTCAACCATCCACCCACCGGAGAAGGAGAAGGGAGGTTTGTCCTCAATCCATTTCCGACGACTGCAAGTTCTGAAAAGACTTCAAGGTGCCACCTGGCCTCGAGGAACTGAAGAAGGCGTGAAGATCAACTACCTGGGCGAGTGATCCATTCTTCTGTGGATGGTGGTTTTCACAGCATTTGGCTATAGATCGTGAGGATTGTATCTTCATTACTTAGTGAATTACCGGATTAGCTTCCGGAGAGTGGACGTAGGACTTAAGGCTCCAAACCACTATAAATATCCTGCATCATTTAGAGTTTTACTTAATTTACGCCTCATACAGTTTTCAATTGTGTTTTGAAACCTTCAACACTTCACAAAAAAGTGTTGAAGCGTATAACTGTTTGTTGGGTTTTGTATATAGAAAGCATTTATTACAATGAGTATACGATTGACTTTTCTCCTATCTGTTAAACAGACTTACATGCACGTAACAATGGTATCCTCTTGTCTCACCGATAAGGACGATCATACGACGTGTTGTAGATTGCAGAAGACAGTATGATCACTTGACCTAGTGAGACATAAATATTATCACAGCCGAGACAACATTGAGGATACGTCTGTCCGGATGGCTGCAGCATAGTCGGAAGAAGTAATCTGTCTTGGTTACTTGATAAGTTGGTACGTGAGGGTGGCGTATTGATTGGACCACATTGAGATGTATTTGTCTATCTGACATCAGCAAATACAAGATCTCGTTCTTGATTGAGTCCAAACCCTAACGAAGGTTTAGGGGTATGCACGAGTTGACTGTTGCTTTGATTTTCCATGGTCGAGAGCCTAAGTAACGTGCTCGTATATCCGCATCTTGGGTACCAGCAGTTCGTGTAGTACAGCCTGAGACTGGAGTTAGGTAACCATATCCGAGTAATAGGATGGGTACATTTCCTGAGGAGCTCAATAATGTTCACGTGCCAAAGTCGTGATAAGGTTTGAGTGGTACTACTCAGGAAAATAAGATATTAATTAATTGTAGATAGAGCTTGTCAGAAGCTCCGATTAATTAATTAATGTCCGGTAACCTTAAATATGGGGATTCTCAGATAAATGCAGCTCGTTCTCATAACGTGGTAATAAAGGGGTAGGTCAGTATTAATTCTGTGGTGAAAAAGAATTAATATTAATTAATTAATTGTGTCCTGGGTTTTGGACATGGGAATTAATTAATTCATAGGCCCACTTTATTATTTGCATTAGGTCTCAGGTTTGGCCCAATTAAATATGCTGAAAAAAGGCCCAATAGCCCATTAGGGTTAAAACCCTAGGTCTATAAATAGACAGCTCTCTCTCTGAAACCCTAGCCACTTCAAAACATTCAAATCAGTTTGAAACCCTAGGGAGCGAGAGAGGGGGCAGCGGCGCTTGTGTTTGGGAGACGAGGGAATTCGACTCCGGCCTACACATCACAGATCTGTAAAATCCTCACCAATAGCAGATCTGAACAACATTGGGATACAGATCTGAAGATCTGATCTGGAGAACAAACTATTTTTCTCTTTTTCCTTTTATTCGATTAAATTAAGAAATTGGTTTTGCTCATTTCTGTTTCTGCAGATTTAATCTGTGTGCGCATTTAAGAAACCTTTTGAATAAAAATACTAAGCGGATTTTTAAAAAAAAAATCAACAGACCTCCACAAAATGGTCCTAGGCTGTAAGTGCATCTCTCGTCTTAGTAAACGTCTATGAGTGTAGCTTGCCAATTCTCGGAGGTGCATGGGTTGCAGTTGTTGAGATTTCTAGACAAATAATTTAAATCATGTGAATAGTGGAAGGGTTTTGCGTAAACGTCTACGAGTGTAGCTTGCGTAGATCTCTTTCATAAATATTCTAGGATTGATTTAAATTTTAGATAACAAAAGCTTTAAGGGCTTTTCGGTATGGTTACGTGCCATGCTAAACTGTCTCTTTTGGCTGGAGTTAGAGTTGTGGTTAATCGCTTAGACACATCTGAGGATATAACGCAGTTGCTGCTTGATCACTGCTATTTCTAACAGATTAATTATAATAACAGTGGCAAA
>JAPKLW010000658.1:261134-271864 GCA_026898455.1 Plectranthus barbatus
GGCCTAAAACCTGCAAAAACACCAAAACGCGCATAATACCACCTAGTGTAGACTCATGCACATAATATATATATAAACTCAATAGAACTACATAAAATAATAGAAAATAATATAGATAAGTGAGTACAATAATGAGCTTATCACTGCTTCCCTGTTCTTGAAAGATGGTTTGGTCTAAGTTTTATCACTAATTATTAATTTCAAGTGTCTAAAGGTTCCTGACATGGTATGACATTAAAGAATTGGGGCTTTAAACCCGCAGTTCTGGTTGAGGGTGACATCGTAAACGTCTACGAGTGTAGCTTGCGGTGGGAACTCTTGGGCTATTAGTGGAAAATATTTGTATTTGATTTATCAAGAGGTTTTCAATGCATTTGTTTTCAAAGTTCTGCATGTATGCTCTTATTTAAGATTCTTTATTGTTTCAGATATGTCTATGTCTACTGTTGATCATATTCTTGCTCTCAATCCCTTAACTGGTCCGAACTTTCCTGAGTGGAGATACTTTATTGAGTATATCCTCCTGTCTAAGAAACACATGTTTGTTCTTACTATGAAGCCACTTGCCCCACGTTACCATAAAGTCTCTAGACGTGAGAAGGAATTCTATGACAGATGGGTGGCATCTGAAGATTTTACTTACAAGTTAATCTCGGATAACCTGTCTAGAGAATTGATGCTCAAGTACATGGGCTATTGTAGCCCTATTGCGATCTGGACTGACTTAGTGGCTACGTATGGCGAAGTGGAACGAACTGTCAGCTGTGATCTCCTGAAAGACCTTGTCTGTAAGAGAATGGCTGATGGTAGTTTGGTGACATTACATGTGATGATGATGGATAACACCATGAATCGGTTCACAAATAGAAGTGGATGTATCAGTGATCGGGCTAAGATCGATATAATCCTGAACTCATTACCGCTTTCATTCTATGACTTCAAGAAGGATGTAGCTAAGAGAAGTGAGTATACTTTTAAAGAGTTGCTTACTGATCTCCTGGCAAAACAGTCTTTCGTACCTTCATGGGATTCTGGGTTATCAGATTTTGTGCTCAGTTTGAACACATTGAAAGATGTGGTTTATACTGGGTACAAGAATCTGATTGATCGAAGAAGACGTGAAATAAGGTCAAATTAGATGAAGAGGGTTGGTGTCACTTCAAGCAAGAACGCATGCGGAAGCAAGGGACAGGGTACGTCATTTGCATTTGTAATAGACACATGTTTAGCATCGATTTCTACTCATTTGTGGGTAGTGGATACTGGAGCTACTGATCATGTTTATTACATTTTGCAGGGGTTCACACCGAGGAAGGTATTGAAGAATGATGAGGTTACCATCTCGATGGGGAATGCAGCACAACTGAGTGTAACTGCCATTGGAGATTTCACCTTGTACTTTGATGATTCTGTTTTGACTTTGAGAGATGTTTTATATGTGCCGGATTTTCAGCGGAACCTTATTTTAGTTTCCAAACTTTATGTTGATGGATATTCAATTATTTTTTATAGTGGTATTTCTATCATTGGTAATAACGGTGTTATCTGTCTTGGGATGCTGAATAACTCTCTCTATGTTATTAACTATAATCATAAGTCTTCCGCAACTATTGCATATAACTCATCCGAATTTTATAATCCTAGAAAGAGAAAACTTACTTCTTCTGATGAGGATCTTACATATCTCTGGCACTTGAGACTCGGTCACATCAGCTTGAAACGGATTCAGCGACTTGCAGATGATGGCACATTGGACTTAGTCCGACCTATACCTTATCAAGTCTGCAAATCCTGCATCGAGGGCAAGATGTCTTCTAGGCCTTTCAAGGCTAGTCAGTCTCGAGCAGAGGAAGTGTTGGAATTGATCCATTCTGACTTATGTGGGCTCATGTCCACACAGGCTCGTAGTGGTTATGAGTACTTCGTCACTTTCAATGACGACTACTTAAGATACGGATACGTTTACCTGCTTTGCTACAAGTCTGAATGCTTTGAGAAATTCAAAGAGTTCAAGGCTGAGGTAGAAAAGAAGGTTGGGAAAACTATCAAGTCACTGTGATCTGACCGCAGTGGCGAATACCTCAGTAACGAGTTTTTGAAGTATTTGTCAAATCACGGGATTACATCCCAGTGGACTGCACCGGGTACTCCCCAGCAAAACGGTGTAGCTGAAAGAAGAAATAGAACTCTTTTAGAGATGGTAAGATCAATGATGAACTATGCAAGCTTACCCATTTCGTTTTGGGGATACGCATTGGAAACAACGGCTTACATATTGAATGTGGTGCCTTCTAAATCAGTTCCTAAGACACATGTTGAGCTCTTCCTTGGTTGCAAACCAAGTTTGTGCAAGTTCAGAGTATGGGGTTTTCCGGCACACGTGTTGACAAAGGAACCTGATAAGTTAGAAAGCAGGTCCAAAGTAATGTTGTTTATAGGATATCCCAGCAAACGAAAGGTGGTTACTTTTACTGTCCTGAGAGTCAGAGAATCGTTGTTAGCACCAACGCTAGATTCTTGGAGGACGAGTATGTGAGAAACCACAAGACAAGGAGTGATATCATTCTTCAAGAAATTGAAAATGAGAATGCAAATCCAAAGGAAGGGGAATGTGTGAATGTGGGTGCATCTGTGAGAGGTTCAGCACCACAGGCGTGTTCTTCAATGCAAGGTGCAGAACCACAACTTACTGCACCTACTACTGACAGAGCACCAATGCCTCATCACAGTGGGAGAGTTATTTTCCAACCTAAAAGGTACATTTTCGTGGGTGAGTCTTCGGACTTGAGCCCGGAAGATGTGATGGATTTTGTATACTGAAAGCATTTATTATAATGAGTAAACAACGGTTTATTTCTCCTATCTGTTAAACAAACTTACATGTATGTAACAATGGTATCCTCTTGTCTCACCTATAGGGACGATCATACGACGTGTAGTAGATCGCAGAAGACAGTATGATCACTTGACCTAGTGAGACATAAACCTGATCACAGCCGAGATAGCGTATGAGGATACGTCTCTCAGGATGGCTGCGGCATTGTCGGAATAAGTAGTCTGTCTTGATTACTTGACATGCAGGTACGCAAGGGTGGCGTATTGATGGACCGTAGTGAGATTTATTCGACTGTCTGACATCAGCGAATACAAGATCTCATTATTGATTGAGTCTAAACCCTAACGAAGGTTCAGGGGTTTGCACGGGTTGACTGTTGCTTTGACTTGCCATGGTGGAGAGCCTGAGTAACGTGCTCGTATATCCGCATCTTGGGTAATAGCAGTTCGTGTAGTACTGCTTGAGACTGAATTTAGGTAACCATATCCGAGTAATAGGATAGGGACATTCCCTGAGGAGCTCAATGACATTCATCGTGCTAAAGTCCTACAGGCTGATTAAGTTCAGGCACGAGTGATAAGGATTGAGTGGTACTCCTCAGGAATAATAAGATATTAATTAATTGTAGATAGAGCTTGTCAGAAGCTCCGATTAATTAATGAATGTTTGGTAACCTTAAATATGGGGATTCTCAATTAATGCAGCCCGTTCTCATAACGTGGTAATAAATGGGTAGGTCAGTATTAATTCTGTGGTGAAAAAGATTTAATATTAATTAATTAATTGTATCATGGGTTGTGGACATGGGAATTAATTAATTTATAGGCGCACTTTATTATTTGCATTAGGTCCCAGGACTGGCCCAATTTTGAAGGGATTCGTGAACTGAATCACGAAGTCCGTTTGCCAAGGATCGTTAATTGGAATATCAAAAATAAATTGCTATGCCTATGAACAATCCTAGCATGCTCCTATATTATTATGCATAAGAAGGTTATGCGGAATACCTGGATTGAAGAACGATGAAGAACGCGTGCGTAGAGATGCCCTTTGATCTTTCCCACGCACCAAGATTTAATTTCCTAACAGATTGAGGAAATTAATCTTAAGAAAATAAATAATTATTTTCGAAAATTAAGAGGAGAGAGAAGAAGAAGAATCCTCCTGATCTGATCTTCTGATCTGTATCCCAACTCGATCTGAAAATCTGGTGAAGATTCTCTATCAGATCCCTTGCCCGGTTGAGAAGCAGAATTTCCTCCTCGTATCAAGAACTCACTCGATCACCACAGCTCCCAATGCTCTGGTTTGCTGTGTGCAACTTGTGATCTTATGAGAAGTAGGTGCTCTGAGTTCTGAGGTACTGAGGCCTATTTATAGGAAATTCTTAGCTTCTATTGGGCTTGAGTTATCATGGGCCAGACCAGGGACCAGAATGCAAATAGCAAATAAGGCCTATCAATTAATTAATTCCCATATTCAACCCAGAATATAATTAATTAATTAATATTGATTCATGCCACCAGAGAATCAATACTGTCCTACCTATTTGCTACCACGTTTGAGGAACGGGTTGCATTGGACTCGGTTTATCCCCACATTTAAGGTTACAGACATTCGTTAATTAATTTAAGCTCTGACAAGCTATTTAATTAATTAACATCTTTAATTCCTGAATCAATCCACTCAAACCTTTTCACTTATGCTTGAACTTAATCAGCCTGCAGGACTTTAGCATAACGAACCTTTTGAGCTGTTCAGGGAATGTCACCATCCTATACTGGATGTGGTTACCTAGTTCAGATATCAGACAGTCATACACAGATTGATGTCACCCAAGACTGCAGAAGAACAAGTTCAACTAGAACCTTTTCTACAACTCAAAGTGACATACAATATATGTATACTTCTGTATCCTCATATAGGTTTAAGATTCCATCGAGTCATAAAGATCTAGATTCTTTTAATGTCAGATAAAAGAATCGATCTCGACTTAGGTCCTCATCAATGTGTACCCCACACCAGCATACCAAGACATCCAAGATAAGATGCTTATCCGCATATGCTGCAGCCTACACCGACAGTTTATCCTAGAACTGTCTCAGCTGTGATGACTATTTATTTCTCGCTAGGTCAAACGATCCATACGATCTTCCGTGATCTTCTACACACCGTATGATCTCCCTATCGACGAGATAAGAGGATAATAGTGTTTGCGACACATGTTTGTTAATTCAGACAGGAGATGAACATACAACAATTATGATTCCCAGTATATTAACCAATAAACCTTGTACATAATATACCAATCATAATGCTTTCAGTATATAAATCCATCAATCTCCCACTTATACTCAAAGCATTATACATTTGCTTTCCAGAGTATAACGCGTCTAAACTAATCTAGCTATTACATCAAGCATTCTACGTGGCTAGCTTTGCCCTCAGCCCAAGGCTACGTACATGCATCTCGTAAACCTTCTGAGGCAGAGCTTTTGTGAATGGATCCGCTAGATTATCTTTCGTATCAATCTTTTCTATCAGCACATCACCCCTTGCTACGATTTCTCGTATAATATGGTACTTCCTTTCAATGTGTTTTGTTGCTCTGTGAGTTCGTGGTTCCTTAGAATTAGCCACAGCTCCCGAGTTATCACAATATACAGTGATGTTTCTGGGTAGCTTAGGAATCACGTCCAACTCCAGAAGGAAGTTTCGAAACCATACCGCTTCTTTCGAAGCTTCAGAAGCTGCCACATATTCTGCTTCCATGGTGGAGTCCGCAATGCACTTCTGCTTTGCACACTCCTCCATGATATGGCCCCACCTCCCAATGAAAACACATAGCCAGAGGTGGACTTCTTTTCATCTCGGTCTGCCTGGAAATCCGAATCAGTATAACCCACAGGGCACAACTCATCACACTGATAAACAAGACAATAGTCCCTTGTCCTTTTCAAGTATTTGAGTATGTGCTTTACCGCGGCCCAATGCGCCTGTCCAGGGTTAGACTGGTATCTCGCTACCATGCCTACAGCAAAGCAGATATCTGGCCTCGTACATAACATTGCATACATGAGGCTACCCACGGCCGATGCATACGGCACGTTGCTCAACTCATCTTTCTCCTTTTGTGTCATCGGACACTGATCCTTGGAAAGATGTATGCCATGTCTGAAGTAACAGACCTTTCTTGGCATTATGCATGTTGAAACGGGCAATCACAGTATCCACATATGACCCTTGAGACAAGGTCAGCATCCTTTTATTGCGCTCCCGCAATACTTTTACCCCTAGGATGTATCCTGCCTCCCCAAGGTCCTTCATATGAAACTGCTCGGATAACCACCCCTTTATGCCCGACAATACTTCCACATTGTCGCCAAATAGGAGAATATCATCTACATAAAGTGCAAGGAATACTACGCTTCCGCTGACACACAGACGGTACACGCAACTCTCGTTTGAACATTGTGAGAATCCATAAGATTTAATCACTTCATCAAAACGGAGATTCCATGACCGTGAAGCTTGTTTAAGTCCATACAACGACTTCCTTAGCTTCCAGACCAAATGTTCTTCGCCCTTCTGCACATAACCTTCTGGCTGTTGCATATAGATGTCCCTACCTTCTTCAAGGTATCCGTTTAGAATCGCGGTTTTGACATCCATCTGCCAGATTTCTAGGTTCTTATGTGCTGCTATGGCCAGGAGTATTCGAATGGACTTAAGCATGGCTACCGGTGAGAAAGTCTCGTCATAGTCTACACCTTCTTTCTGACTATAACCTTTCGCCACCAGCCTTGCTTTGAAAGCTGTAATTTCCCCATTCGATCCTTTCTTTCTTTTGTATACCCATTTGCACCCTATGGCTCGATGGCCATCTGGCAAATCAGTTTTCTGGTATACATCCATAGCAGTAATGGATTCTATTTCAGAATCCATGGCGATCAGCCATTTGTCCGTATCTTTATCAGATACCGCCTCGTCATATGTCCAGGGGTCGGTATCATCTAGTCCGTTTTCCGGGATCAAGTCAGAAGACTCTCCCACGAACATATACCTTTCGGGTTGGTGACTAACCCTCCCACTGCGACGAGGCATCTGAGCTGTGTCAGTAGTTGGCACAGTACGTGTTTGTCCCATACCTTGCATTAGTGGCAGTGTTGGTACATTCTCACCTGTTACAGGTGGATTTACCACTACACTGGGTTTTCCTGATGGAATTGCTTCTTTATTCTCAAGCTCGTGGAGAATAATTTCACTCTTGGATCTGTGGTTTCTTACATATTCGTCCTCCAAGAATCTCGCGTTGGTACTGACAACGACTTTCTGATTCTCTGGACAATAGAAGTAACCACCTTTCGTTTGCCTGGGATATCCTACAAACAGCATCAGCTTGCCCCTGCTTTCTAACTTATCAGGTTCCTTTGTCAGCACATATGCTGGACAACCCCAAACCCTCACTCTGTTCAAACTTGGCTTTCGCCCATACCAGAGTTCCAGAGGTGTTTTAGGAACTGATTTAGAAGGTACCAGGTTAAGCAAATAGGCCGCTGTTTCCAAGGCGTATCCCCAAAACGAAATCGGCAAGCTTGCATAACTCATCATCGACCTGACCATTTCCAAGAGAGTTCTATTTCTTCTTTCCGCTACACCATTTTGTTGAGGGGTTCCTGGTGCAGTCCACTGAGATGTAATCCCGTTATCTGACAAGTACTGCAAGAACTCGTTGCTGAGGTATTCCCCACCACGATCTGATCGTAGTGTCTTGATAGTCTTACCAAGCTTCTTTTCTACCTCAGTCCGGAATTCTTTGAATTTCTCAAAGCATTCAGACTTATGGCGAAGCAAATAGACATATCCGAATCTTGAGTAATCGTCAATGAATGTGGCGAAATACTCATAACCTCCACGAGCTTGCGTGGACATTGGTCCACATAAGTCAGAGTGGATCAATTGTAACACATTCTCTGCTCGAGACTGACTTGCCTTGAAAGGCCTGGTCGTCATCTTTCCTTCTATACAGGACTCACAGATTGGATGCGGTACCACTTGGAAGGACTCCAAGAGCCCATCGCATGCTAATCTTTTAATCCTCTTTAGATTGATGTGACCTAGTCTCAAGTGCCAGAGATATGTTTGATCCTCATCGGAAGAAAACTTTCTCTTTAAATGATTATTATTATTAGATGAGTTTGCAACATTCACGGAAGATTTATGCATACAATCAATGATATAGAGAGAGTTAATCAGTTTGCCATGACAGATTTCACCGTTATTACCAATGATAGAAACTCCACTATCAAAAATAACTGAATATCCATCAGAAAATAACTTGGAAACTGAAACTAAGTTCCGCCGGAAAAACGGCACATATAAAACATCTCTCAAAATCAATACATTGTTTTCAAAGCATAAAGTAAAATCTCCAATGGCTACTGCTGAGACTCGTTCTCCGCTGCCCATTGAGATGGTAATCTCGTCATGCTTCAGCTGCCTTGTCGGCCTGAACCCCTGCAAAGTATAACAAACATGGTCAGTAGCTCCAGTATCCACTACCCAAGAGTGGGTAGAAACTGATGCTAAACATGTTTCCGTTATAAATGCACATGACGCACCTTGTCCAGTCTTCCTGACTTGACAATCTTTCTTCCAGTGACCAGCCTTGCCACACCTGAAGCACTTGTCTCTTTTAGCAGGCACGCCCGGTGTCCTCTTTGACTTTCTACCAGGGGTTGTACCTTTGGCTTTCTTCTTAAACATTCCTTTGTGCCTCTTGCCAACCAGCGCAACAGGACGATTACTAGAAGTAGCCAAAGCAACCTTTTCTGGCTGCATGACTGATTCCGCTGCCATCAAGTCATTGAGTAGCTCGTTAAGAGTGTACTCTTTCTTGTTCATGACAGCATTCAGTCTAAAGTTCTCATAGGACTTTGGCAGAGAGTTTAGGATGATATCAACCTGTGCTTCCGCATCGATACCTCCCCCATGCAGCGTAAGCTCATCCATAAGATGAGTCATACCCACCACATGCTCTCTGACCGAGCTTCCTTCCGCCATTTTCTTTCCCACGATTTCCCTCATGAGATTGAATCTGACAGCTCGGTCTGACTCACCATAAGTCACTGTGAGGTTGTCCATAATGTCACTAGCATTCTCATAAGAGTGATGCTGCTGTGCAAGAACCTTGGACATCGTAGTCATCATATAGCATTTCACTATATTGTTTGACTTGAGCCACTTGTGATAGTAGCTCTTTTCCTCATCAGTCAATGTATTAGTGAGCTCAACCGGACGAGGCTTTTCAAGGACAAACTTGTGCTCCTCTGCGACAAGGATGTAATCCAAGTTGCGTTTCCATTCTTGGAAATTTGGACCGGTTAATTGGTTTTGTGCTAAGATATTGATTACGTTTGGTAAAGACATGTCTGAAAACAATAAATTAAAAACACCAATTAAAACATAGTCGCGAAACATTGAAACAATTAAATATTGAAACCTTATGATAAAGCAATATTAATGTTTCCTCCAATTTGCCTAAGTGTTACTATTGCAAGCCACACATGTGGACGTTTACAACAAAACACCTAACCAGACTGCATCTTTCAATTCCAGTCCTTTAATTCCAATCCATGCCCGGGTTCCTTAGACAAATGGAATTAATAATTGGAGACTAACTTAAGACCATATTATCCTACTGAGCAGGGACTTCACATATGAGTTATACTCTGGACAATATCTAAGCTAGCTTACCACCAAAGCCAACCCTCCCATATAAGGACACACCCGATTCCTTATAATAAGGTTGTCTCATTTAATTCAATCCCTAGAGAACTTATGGAAATTCAATACGCAAGATACACATGTAGACGTTTACGCATGAACTCCCACTTCTCACATGAAATAAATGTTTGTTTTAAGAAATCCTATCTATTAGAACTTATGAACAATAAATTAAGTAAGCTACACATGTAGACGTTTACCTAATAAATTATTCACTTCCAATAAAGGATTGCTTTGTGGAGGTCTTAGTAAATCATGAGCTTAGTAATTTTTTAGTTCATAAGGTTCAATTGCACAGATTATTTTATGTAGCCATAATTATAACATTGCTAAAATTCTATCATGCAAAGCATGAACCCCGAATTTATAGTCATAATTAATTACATAAAATAAATCACATAGCATGCTTTAAAGCTGTAAATAAAAGCAGTAAACGTGCTCCTATTATCTACAACATGCTCATATGCTGCGCAATTAAATTAAACACATATATCATGCGAAGACAAATAATAAAGCAAATAAAATTGTCCTCGTGGCCCCATGATATAAAACAAAATAAATCTAACTATTACAAGTTGGAATTTATTTTTACAGATCTTCGACTGGGCTCCCACTACTTGAATTGAGATCTGGATTTATTTTCTGAACTTGGGCCTCCAAGATTTGATCTTTCAGAAAATTGGACAACTGGGCCAGTTAACAAGATCGCGGGCTTAGGCACACATTGCAAGCCCAATAGCCCGCGAGAACTCGGCCCGATGAGCCACCACCGGCGAAGCACTATCGCCGGCGACCCGCCGTCGTCGTGAGGGCTCTTGGCATGCACAACAGACATGCACGTACGTGCATGGATGAAGTCCGCGATACCGCCTCCTCCGACCGTTGCCCGTTTCGCATGCCGCCGCCCCGGCTTGCCCCGACCGTTGCCCGAACCGCCGTGCACTCTTCTTCTCCTTCACCGGCCTCCGTGACTCGCCGGAATCGCGCAAGGATCGAACCGGGGCCGTGCGAACCACGCGAAAAACCCTAGGGTTTTTCGCGTCCGGTCGCGCCCCCAGACTACGTCCCAGCCCGCGTCCCCGACCACCGAGCCACCGCCGACACCACC
>JAPKLW010000658.1:272264-285253 GCA_026898455.1 Plectranthus barbatus
CTGGAGCCCCGCGCGCCTCGCCCTGCGCCGGCCTTGGCCGCGCGGTCTGTGCGCGTGTGCGCGCGCGCGGCGCGCGCGAAACCCTAGGGTTTCAGCGCCGTTGCTGCCGCCGCCGTGCACCGCCACCGCGCGCCGTCCCGCCGTGCGCCGCCATCGACGGCCGTGCATGGCCCCAGCCATGTCGGCCCTGTCGCGTGTTGTCGCGCGATTGTGCGTTCTTCGTGTTCTTCGTTCTTCGTTTTACAGATTTAATTTTTTTTTGAAAATAAAATTACATGGAATAATTCTAATTACATTCTAAAAATTCTAATCTAACCACGGATTTATCTCGTGGGTGAAAAACGAATCCATATAAATGGGCGGATTAACCCGAGGAACCACGAGGACGAAAAACATTAAATCAATCCATAAACCATCCATTGCATGCAATCAATAATAATAATCATGCATGTTCATAGGCAATATTATTTTTCCGATAGAGCCAATTAATTAAACCTCGCTCTGATACCAATTGAAGGGATTCGTGAACTGAATCACGAAGTCCGTTTGCTAAGGATCGTTAATTGGAATATCAAAAATAAATTGCTATGCCTATGAACAATCCTAGCATGCTCCTATATTATTATGCATAAGAAGGTTATGCGGAATACCTGGATTGAAGAACGATGAAGAACGCGTGCGTAGAGATGCCCTTTGATCTTTCCCACGCACCAAGATTTAATTTCCTAACAGATTGAGGAAATTAATCTTAAGAAAATAAATAATTATTTTCGAAAATTAAGAGGAGAGAGAAGAAGAAGAATCCTCCTGATCTGATCTTCTGATCTGTATCCCAACTCGATCTGAAAATCTGGTGAAGATTCTCTATCAGATCCCTTGCCCGGTTGAGAAGCAGAATTTCCTCCTCGTATCAAGAACTCACTCGATCACCACAGCTCCCAATGCTCTGGTTTGCTGTGTGCAACTTGTGATCTTATGAGAAGTAGGTGCTCTGAGTTCTGAGGTACTGAGGCCTATTTATAGGAAATTCTTAGATTCTTTTGGGCTTGAGTTATCATGGGCCAGACCAGGGACCAGAATGCAAATAGCAAATAAGGCCTATCAATTAATTAATTCCCATATTCAACCCAGAATATAATTAATTAATTAATATTGATTCATGCCACCAGAGAATCAATACTGTCCTACCTATTTGCTACCACGTTTTGAGGAACGGGTTGCATTGGACTCGGTTTATCCCCACATTTAAGGTTACAGACATTCGTTAATTAATTTAAGCTCTGACAAGCTATTTAATTAATTAACATCTTTAATTCCTGAATCAATCCACTCAAACCTTTTCACTTATGCTTGAACTTAATCAGCCTGCAGGACTTTAGCATAACGAACCTTTTGAGCTGTTCAGGGAATGTCACCATCCTATACTGGATGTGGTTACCTAGTTCAGATATCAGACAGTCATACACAGATTAATGTCACCCAAGACTGCAGAAGAACAGGTTCAACTAGAACCTTTTCTACAACTCAAAGTGACATACAATATATGTATACTTCTGTATCCTCATATAGGTTTAAGATTCCATCGAGTCATAAAGATCTAGATTCTTTTAATGTCAGATAAAAGAATCGATCTCGACTTAGGTCCTCATCAATGTGTACCCCACACCAGCATACCAAGACATCCAAGATAAGATGCTTATCCGCATATGCTGCAGCCTACACCGACAGTTTATCCTGGAACTGTCTCAGCTGTGATGACTATTTATTTCTCGCTAGGTCAAACGATCCATACGATCTTCCGTGATCTTCTACACACCGTATGATCTCCCTATCGACGAGATAAGAGGATAATAGTGTTTGCGACACATGTTTGTTAATTCAGACAGGAGATGAACATACAACAATTATGATTCCCAGTATATTAACCAATAAACCTTGTACATAATATACCAATCATAATGCTTTCAGTATATAAATCCATCAAATTTAATATGTTGAATTGAGCCCAATAGCCCATTAGGGTTAAAACTCTAGGTCTATAAATAGACAGCACTCTCTCTCAAAACCCTAGCCACTTCATAACATTCAAATCAGTTGAAACCCTAGATTGAGAGAGAGAGTGGGCGATGGCTCTAGTGCGGAGGGAGGAGAATTTCGATTCTGGCCTTGCACAACTACAGATATGTGGAGTCCTCACCAGTAGCAGATCTGAACAACATTGGGATATAGCCCTGAAGATCTGATCTGGAGAACAGAGATTTCTTTCTTCCTTGTTCTTTATTCTCGATTTTATCAAGAAATTAGGGTTCTAATTTCTGTTTCCGCAGATTTAATCGAATCGCGTGGTTGAATTAAAGTTGGATATTCAAACGCGAAAGATCGGATCAGACTCTACGGAATTATGGTAATCTCTCAATCCATGAATCAAATTAAATTCATAGAAGCATGCTAGGTTTTTTTTAATTTTTAATTATATGCAATATCCATAAATCAATCCGATTCACATGGGTTTTAGTGATTCGGTTCACTGAAAATCCCTGCAATTGGTATCAGAGCCAGGTTTCTGATTTATGGCTCTATTGTATATAATAAAATTCAATTATGCATGTATGGATTTTATTTTATGTTGTGAATGGTTTTTTGTTCTTCGTGGCAACCCGTTTGATTCAGCCCGCGGTAGTTTATCAGTGTAGGGTTGAATCAATTTTGTAAAATCACGAGAAAATCCGTGATTAGTGTAGATTTGAAATTATAATAGAATAGTTTTTCTGTAATTTTATTTTTCAAATCTGTAATTTGGACGGGTCGAGGACGAATAATGAAGACGGAGCCGGCGGAGGGCAGCGCACGGTGGCGGCAGGCGGTCGTGCGCCCGTGCGGCTGCAGGACAGCGACGGCGGCGGGTTGGGCGCAGGCACGGCCGGGTAGCGCGCGCGGCACGCGCAGGGCGCACGGCGGGCACCGACAAGCGGCGGCGCCAAGGGCGCAGCGCGCGCGGCGGCGGTGGTGCTGTCATCTCGGCTGCTGTCCCGTCGCGGGCGGTGGTGCTGTCGTCTCGGCTGCTGTCCCGTCACTGGGGTTCATGTTTTCGTGGTTGGTACAATCCTGTGTAAACCCTAGGTTTGCATTAGGGTTTGGGGTCAATCATCAAATCACAAAACCCTAAATCCCAAAAGATATGCTTGAAGATTTGGAGGCCCTAGAAGATTTGAAGAAGATTTGAATTTATCCATTAAATTCAAATTCAAATTCTAATAGATAGGATTTAATTTTTCCTGTTTTATGGGGCCACGAGGAATATTTGTTTGCCTTAATTGTCCTCGTATGCTATGTGATTTATTATGTGCGCAATTAAGCATGTGTAGATAATAGGAAAAGTATGTTTTACTGCTTTTATTATTTACAGTTTTTCAAGCATGCTTATGTGATTAATTTCTTTGTTGGATTATATTTTGGGAATTTTTAGGCTTGTTTAATTACATGCAAAATTTTGGAAATTATAATAACAAAGAAATTATGTGTGCGCGTATAAGAAATCTTTTAAAAGAAAAATACTAAGCGGATTTTTTAATTAAAATCAATAGACCTCCACAAAGCAGTCCTAGGTTGTAAGTGCATCTTTCGTTCTAGTAAACGTCTATGAGTGTAGCTTGCTAGTTCCTAGAGGTGCATGGGTACGGTTGTTGAGATTTCTAGACAAATAATTTAAATCATGTGAATAGTGGGAGGGTTTCGCGTAAACGTCTACGAGTGTAGCTTGCGTAGATCTCTTTCATAAGTATTCTAGGATTGATTTAAATTATAGATAACAAAAGCTTTAAGGGTTGTGCAGTATGGTTACGTGTTATGCTAAACTGTCTATTTTGGCCGGTGTTAAATTTGTGGTTAATCGCTTAGATGCATCTTATAATATAATTCAAGAATTGCAGCCCTGTTCTTGAGAGATGGCTTGGTCTAAAATTTTCACTAATTATTAATTTCTAGTGTCAAAAGGTTCTTGACATGGTAGTGAAATTAAATGAATTGGGGCTTAAAACTCGCAGTTCTGGTTGAGGGTGACATCGTAAACGTCTATGAGTGTAGCTTGCGGTGGGAACTCTTGGGCAATTAGTGGAAAACATTTGTATTTGATTTATTAAAAGGTTTTCAATGCATTTGTTTTCGAAGTTCTACATGTATGTTCTTATTTAAGATTCTTTATTATTTCAGATATGTCTATGTCTACTATCGATCATTTACTTGCTCTCAATCCTCTAACTGGTCCAAACTTCCCTGAATGGAGTTTTTGCATCAAACACATCATGTATCTGAAAAATCAAGCACATGTTCTTTTTATGGATCCACTGTTGCGTTCTTATAAAGAGGTATGCGAACTTGAGCTTGAATTCTATGAAAGGTGGGAGGATGCTGATGAGTTCGCCTTCTGGATCATCACGAGTTCCTTGTCTAGAGAATTATGGCACAAGTATAAATATCTCGAAAGGGCTGGAGAGATCTGGAAGGAACTCTCGACAGCCTATGGCAATGCGGAGCGGACTATTAACTATAAACTTGTGCATGAACTTGTGTGCAAGAAGATGGTTGAGGATAGTTCGGCGACAGCGCACATGATGTCTATGATTGACCTCATGAGACAGTTCACTGTGCGGGGTGGTAATATTAGTGCGCAAGGCGAGATTGATATCATCCTGAACTCTCTTCCGGACTCCTTTTCTGACTTTAAGGTAGTTGCTGCTGCGAGGGGAGAGTATGCTCTGCATGAGCTACTTGAGGACCTTGTGGTGGAGCAATCTTCCATGCGAGCACTGATGTCTGTTCTGACTGCTTCTAGTACTGGTTCGACAACCTCTAAGGTTGGAGATGATGGTGCTGAAAGCAAGCTCAGGAAAGCAGGCAGTGAAAGCAAGTCAAAGAACGTGAAGAGAGTCAAGGTCACTCCAAAGAAGAACATGTGTGCTGGATGCGGAAAGTTGGATTGTCCGAATGCTAAGGGACAAGGTACATCATTTGCATTTGTAACGGAAATATGTTTAGCATCGGTTTCTACTCATTCGTGGGTAGTGGATACTGGAGCTGCTGATCATGTTTGTTACATTTTGCAGGGGTTCACACCGAGAAGGGTGCTGAAGAATGACGAGGTTACCATCTTAATGGGGAACGCAACACAAGTGAGAGCAGCTGCCATTGGAGATTTCACCTTGTACTTTGATGATTCTGTTTTAACTTTGAGATATGTTTTTTGTATCGGATTTTTGGCGGAACCTTATTTCAGTTTCCAAACTTTATGTCGATGGATATTCAGTTATTTTTTATAGTGGTGTTTCTATCATTGATAATAACGGTGTTATCTGTCGTGGAATGCTGTATAATTCTCTCTATGTTATTACTTGCAATCATAAGTCTTCCGCAAGTATTGCATGTAACTCATCCGTAATTGACAATCCTAGAAAGAAAACTTACTTCTTTTGATGAGGATCTTACATATCTCTGGCACTTGAGACTCGGTCACATCAGCTTGAAGCGGATTCAGCGACTTGCAGATGATGGTACATTGGACTTAGTTCGGGTTGTACCTTATCAAGTCTGCGAATCCTGCATCGAGGGCAAGATGTCAACTAGGCCTTTTAAGGCTAGTCAGTCTCGAGCAGAGGAAATGTTGGAATTGATCCATTCTGACTTATGTGGACCGATGTCCATGCAGGCTCGTGGAGGTTACGAGTACTTCGTCACTTTCATTGAAGATTACTCAAGGTATGGATACGTTTACCTGCTTTGCTACAAGTCTTAATGCTTTGAGAAATTCAAAGAGTTCAAGGCTGAGGTAGATTAGAAGGTCGGGAAAACTATCAAGTTATTGCGATCTGGCCGCGGTGGCGAATACCTCGGTAACGAGTTCCTGCAGTATTTGTCAGATAACGGGATTACATCCCAGTGGACTGCACCGGGTACTCCCCAGCAAAACGGTGTAGCTGAAAGAAGAAATAGGACTCTTCTAGAGATGGTAAGATCAATGATGAGTTATGCAAACTTACCAATTTCGTTTTGGGGCTACGCATTGGAAACAACAGCTTAAGTGTTAAATGTGGTGCCTTCTAAATCAGTTCCTAAGACGCCTTCTGAGCTCTTCCTTGGTCGCAAACCGAGTTTGTGCAAGTTTAGAGTATGGGGCTGTCCGACACACGTACTGTCGAAGGAACCTGATAAGTTAGAAAGCAGGTCAAAAGTAATGTTGTTTATAGGGTATCCCAGGCAAACGAAAGGTGGTTACTTTTACTGTCTTGAGAGTCAGAGAGTCGTTGTTAGCACCAACACTAGATTCTTGGAGGATGAGTATGTGAGTAATCACAAGTCAAGGAGTGATATCGTTCTTCAAGAAATGGAAAACGAGAATGCGATTCCAAGGAAAGGGGAACGTGTAGACGTGGGTGCACCTGTGAGAGGTTCAACACCACAAACACGTTCTTCAGTGTAAGGTGCGGAACCACAAGTTACTGCACCTACTACTGACATGGCACCGATGCCTCATCGTAGTGGGAGAGTTATTTTCCAGCTGGAAAGGTACATGTTCGTGGGTGAGTCTTCGGACTTGAGCCCAGAAGACGGACATGAGGACTCTGACCCACTAACTTACGAAGAGGAAGTGCAGGACAAGGATGTTGAAAAATGCCTTGTCCCTATGGATTCCGAAATTGAATCCATAACTGCTATGGATGTATACCAGAAAACTGATTTGCCGGATGTTTTACATATCTTGTCGGATGTTACACATATCTTGACTTTCACAGATGTTTTACATGTGCTGGATTTTCGGCGGAACCTTATTTTAGTTTTTGAACTTTATGTTGATGGATATTCAGTTATTTTTTATAGTGGTGTTTCTATCATTGGTAATAACGTTGTTATGTGTCGTGGAATGCTGAATAACTCTCTCTATGTCGTTAACTGTCATCATAAGACTTCCGCAAGCATTGCATGTGACTCATCCGTAATTGACAATCCTAGAAAGAAAACTTACTTCTTTTGATGAGGATCTTACATATCTCTGGCACTTGAGACCGGGTCACATCAACTTGAAGCGGATTCAGCGACTTGCAGATGATGGTACATTGGACTTAGTTTGGCCTGTACCTTATCAAGTCTGCGAATCCTGCATCGAGGGAAAGATGTTTGATAGGCCTTTTAAGACTAGTCAGTTTCGAGTAGAGGATGTGTTGGAATTGATCCATTTTGACTTATGTGGGCCCATGTCCACAAAGCCTCGTGGAGGGTATAAGTATTTTGTCACTTTCATTAACGATTACTCGAGATACGGATACGTTTACCTGCTTCGCTATAAGTCTGAATGCTTTGAGAAATTTAAAGAGTTCAAGACTGAGGTAGAAATGAAGGTCGGGAAAACTATCAAGTTGTTGCGATATGACCGCGGTGGCGAATACCTCGGGAACGAGTTCCTGTAATATTTGTCAGATCATGGGATTACATCCCAGTGGACTGCACCGGGTACTCCCCAGCAAAATGGTGTAGCTGAAAGAAAAAATAGAACTCTTTTGGAAATGGGGAGATCAATGATGAGTTATGCAAGCTTACCTATCTCGTTTTGGGGATATGCATTGGAAACAACGGCTTACATTTTAAACTTGGTGCCTTCTAAATTGGTTCCTAAGACACCCTGTGAGCTCTTCCTTGGACGCAAACCCAGTTTGTGCAAGTTTAGAGTATGGGGTTGTCCGGCACACATGCTGATAAAGGAACCTGATAAGTTAGAAAGCAGGACCAAGGTAATGTTGTTTATAGGGTATCCTAGGCAAACGAAAGGTGGTTACTTTTACTATCCTGAGAGTTAGAGAATCGTTGTTAGCACCAACGCTAGATTCGTCGAGGACGAGTATGTGATAAACCACAAGACAAGGAGTGATATAGTTCTTCAAGAAATTGAAGATGAGAATTGCAATTCCAAGGGAAGGAGATCGTGCGAACGTGGGTGCACCTGTGAAAGGTACAACACCACCGGTGCGTCCTTTAGTGCATGGTGCAGAACCACAAGTTGTTGCACCAACTACTGACACGGCACCGATGCTGGAAAGGTACATGTTCGTGGGTGAGTCTTCGGACTTGAGCCCTAAAGACGGACATGAGGACTCTGACCCACTGACCTACAAAGAGGCAGTGCAGGAAAAGGATGTTGCGAAATGGCGCATCGCCATGGATTTTGAGATAGAATCCATAACCGCTATGGATGTATACCAAAAAGTTGTGCTGCCTGATGGCTTTAGGGCCATAGGGTGCAAGTGGGTATACAAGCGAACGAAGGGAACAGATGGAGAAGTTACGGCTTTCAAAGCCAGGCTGGTGGCAAAAGGTTATAGTTAGAAAGAGGGCATAGACTATGATGAAACCTTTTCACCCGTAGCCATGCTCAAATCCATCCAGATATTTCTTGCCATAACAGCACATTTAGACCTCGAGATTTGGCAGATAGATGTCAAACTGCTTTTTTAAACGGTTACCTTGAAGAAGGTAGGGACATCTATATGCAGCAACCCAAGGGTTATATGTGCAAGGGCGAAGAACATCTTGTCTAGAAGCTTAAGAAGTCCTTGTACGGACTTAAGCAAGCTTCAAGGTCCTGGAACTTATGTTTCAACAGTGTGATTAAATCTTATGGATTTCAACAGTTGGAGAACAAAAGTTGTGTTTACCGACTTTGTGTCAATGGGAGCGTTGTTTTCCTTGCACTGTATGTGGACGACATACTCCTATTTGGAAACAATGAGGGAGTGATGTCAGAGATTAAATGTTGGTTATCTGAACAGTTCCAGATGAAGGATTTGGGAGAAGCTAGGTATATCCTTGGAATTAAGGTCTTACGGGATTGTAAGAAAAAGATGTTAAGCTTATCCCAGGCATCCTATGTGGATACTGTGATAGCCCGATTCAGCATGCAACTCGCCAAGAAAAACTTGCTACCTTTCAGACCTGGCGTACATCTTTCTACTGGGCAGTGTCCTGTAACTCAGAGTGAGAAATATGAGATGAGTCTTGTACCATACACATCTGCGGTGGGTAGCCTCATGTATGCAATGCTGTGTACCAGGACTGATATTTGTTATGTTGTTGGCATAGTATCAAGATATCAGTCTAACATTGGACAGACGCATTAGACTGCGCTAAAGCACATCCTCAAGTATTTGAAGAGAACTAGGAATTATTGGGAGGTTGGGCTATATCTTGGAGGAGCGCAAAATAGAAATGCATTGTTGACTCTACCATGGAGGCAGAATATGTCGCCGCCTCCGATGCTTCGAAAGAAGGGGTATGGCTCTGGAAGTAGCTTTTAGAGTTTGATGTGATTCCGAGTCTGCCTAAGAGTCACAATTCATTGTGATAACTCAAGTCGATGGCGAACTCGAAGGAACCATGGACACTCAAGGCGAGCAAATACATAGAGAGGAAGTACCATATCATACGAGAAATTGTATCGATGGGCGATGTGCAGATCAAGAAGATTGACACTACAGACAACCTAGCTGATCCATTCACAAAGGGCTTGCCATAGAAGGTTTACAAAAGACATATTCGTGGACTAGGTCTGAGGTGGATGCCTACCACTAGCAGTCGTTAATGTGATAGCTAGGCTAGATAGACGCATTGTATACACTATAATAGCGAGTGTAATGCTTTGAGTATAAGTGGGAGATTGTTGGGTTTTTTATACAGAAAGTATTTATTACAATGAGTATACATTCAAAGGTATTTCCTATCTGTTAAACAAACTTGCATGCGAGTAACAACGGTATCCTCTTATCTCACTAATAGAGACGATCATACTCTGTGTTGTAGATCGCAGAAGACAGTATGATCACTTGACCTAATGAGATATAAAAATTATCACAGCCGAGACAGTGTACGAGGATAAGTTTGTCGGTATATGATGCAGCATAGTCGGAAAGAAGTAATCTATCTTGATTACTTGATATGTTGGTACGCGCGGTGGCGTATTGATTGGACTCTGACATAAGAGAATACAAGATCTTGATTTTGATTGAGTCCAAACCCTAACGAAGGTTCAGGGGCTTGCACGGGTTGACTATTGCTTTGACTTGTCATGGTGGAGAGCCTGAGTAATGTGCTCGTATACCCGCATCTTGGGTAACAGCAGTTCGTGTATTGCAGCCTGAGACTGGAGCTAGGTAACCATATCCGAGTAATAGTATTGGGACATTCCTTTAGGAGCTCAATAACATTCATCGTGCTAAAGTCCTGCAGGCCGATTAAGTACAAGCACGAGTGATAAGGCTTGAGTGGTATTGCTCAGGAAAATAAGAGATTAATTAATTGTAGATAGAGCTTGTCAGAAGCTCCGATTAATTAATGAATGTCTGGTAACCTTAAATATGGGAATTCTCAAGTAAATGCAGCCCGTTCTCATAACGAGGTAATAAAGGGGTAGGTCAGTATTAATTCTGTGGTTAAAAAGAATTAATATTAATTAATTAATTTCATCCTGGGTTGTGGAGATGGGAATTAATTATTTAATAGGCCCACTTTATTATTTGCATTAAGTCCCAGGTCTGGCCCAATTAAATATGTTCAATTGAGCCCAGTAGCCCATTAGGATTTGCAACCCTAGGTCTATAAATAGACCGTTCTGTCTCTGAAACCCTAGCGACTTCAGAACATTAAAATCAGTTCAAAACCCTAGGGAGAGAGAGAGCAGGGGCGACGCCTATTGTGCTTGGGAGACAAAGTTTTGACTCTGACTTACACATTCACAGTCCTCTGGAATCATCACCAGTAGTAGGATTGAACAGCATTGGGATACAAATTTGAAGACCTAATCTGGAGAACAGGATGAGAAGAAATCGACCTCAGGTTATGTGTTTACCTTGGGAGGTGGGGCTGTATCTTGGAGGAGCGCAAAGCAGAAAGGCATTGTTGACTCCACCATGGAGGCGGAATATGTCGCCGCCTTCGAAGCTTCGAAATAAGGGGTATGGCTCCGAAACTACCTTTTAGATTTGGATGTGATTTCGAGTATGCCTAAGAGTATCACAATTTATTGTGATAACTCAGGTGCAGTGGCGAACTCGAAGGAACCACGGACTCACAAGGCGAGCAAACACATAGAGAGGGATTGGAATTCAAATGCGAAAGATCAAATTTAACACTACGGAGTTAAGGTAAACTCGTATATCCACTGCATTAAATTCATAGGAACATGCTAGGTCTATTGAATTGGTAATTGCTCTCAACATCCATGAAACGGTCCGGTTTATTTGGATTTGGTGATTCGGTTCACCAGAAAATCCCTTCAAGGTCTGGATAATTCACTAAGTAAATACAAGTCTCCTTACAATCTATACACAGTCCATCGACACCTCCGTCCTTCGGTTAATTGTGGCACTCGCCTAGGAACTCCTTGCAGACTCAGTTTTTAGGTTGAAGTTGGGATGCACCCCGCAACCTCCTTCCTGGTGGTTGGATGTTTACTAAATCTTCCCAGAATAGGTTGGATGTTTACTCGTTCTTCTCAAAACTCATGTGGTTAGCATATGCCCGTGAGAATCAGAATCCAAACTAGGAAATTTACTGCTATGAATATATCTTAGAAAGATATATTCACCAAAGAAGAGCTTCAGCTTTACAGCTTCAACCTCGTGCTAGGAGAAGTTAGCACGGTATAACTTGAGTCGGAGACTCAAGTCTCGCATAAGGAAACGCGAAAACTTATGGAGTTTGCAGAGAGAGATCCGATCTTTGTCGTATGAAGACTTTAGACTCAACCTTGTATGAGTAGGAGTAGATAGTTCTTCTCCTTGATGTGTGTGCTAACCATTTGAAGGTTGATGTGAAGACCCTTTTATAGAGGATTTCCTCAAGGCATTTTGAATTTCTGATCGTTAGACACATAAATCCAGACATTAGACTCATGGAAGATATTGTGTAATTGTAGCCCATGTCCTAGGTCTACGACCTGCTCTGCTCCTGCGTCAGTGTACCATACACTAACTTTATGTCACACTAAGTTCTCAGTTTGAGGAACCCAGGTTTGGATAACCTCGTACTGACTTATACTTGGGCATATTTGAAATGTCTAAGTCTGACTGAGCTTCGATATCTTTCGAATAGCTCGATCTTTAAAGGTAGAGGCTCTCGTACTGACTTACAAAAGTCAGAACAACTTAGCCCTCATACTGACTTCCCTAGGTCAGTATGGTAAACCCTCATACTGACTATCCACGGTCAGTATGGAAAACACCCTCATACTGATTTCTCCGGATCAGTACGGAAAATCCTCATACTGACTTCTCCTTAGTCAGTACGGGGAAGCCCTCATACTGACTTCTCCTTATCAATATGGTAGACCTTAAGCTGAGTGCTCCATATCAGTTTTAGGTTAAAGCTATACTTGGTTGAAACCAAGTTTCAGGCGTGTAGATAGTCAGTTCTCGAGCATTCTCCTTTGCTCGATCTTCAGCCTAAGTTCTATTACAACTCAATTCGATCCTATACAAGGATTACAAGTTAGAACTCTAGTCTCTGAAAAACTGACTAAGATGACTTACAATCTTTGACCCACCAAAACACAAAACTAAGGAAGGATTTCTCGTACAAAAATACTAACAATTTCCCCCTTATTCGTGTGGTCAAAGCCATCTAGAACCTAAGCCAGTGAGGTGCGGATAACTTTAGAGTTTTTACAAATTTGACAATTAGTCACATAAACTCTTGAAAAGCTCACCCTCACTAACGACTTTTTACTTAAGATCTTCTCCTTATAGATTCGGAGAGATATTACTCGATTGATTTTTTAAGTCAGTTTAGAGTAGTTAAATCTTAAGTAGGAGAGAGTCAGAAGCCTGCTGATTACACTAGATTGTGTAAGTTCAGCGTATGAAGAACTAAGACCTTTGTTGGACAAAAAGAGATTGTCATCAACAAGTCAGTTTACCCTTTAATAATTTTCATTACAAGTATAGAGATAAACT
>JAPKLW010000658.1:285653-314972 GCA_026898455.1 Plectranthus barbatus
AATAGAGATAGAATCCACAAAATGTATTTTGATCCAAATTGAAATCGGATTGTATCCAAATTTTGTGTTTATTCAATTGAATACGATTTTCGTGATTACAAATTTTGGCACGCCCGGTGGGACCTTCTCTACCTTTCATCTCTTCTCTTCATCAGAAATCCAAGTTTAAGGATGTCTCAGGCATCAAATACCTCAAAAGTTGTCGGTGTCGTTACAAGAAGCATGGCAAGACAGGCATTGGAAACTCTAAAGTCGATTGCTTCTGACGATGAAGTGCATAGAAGCAATGCTTCCTCATCAGTAATGAAGGTTAACACTTCTACCGTAGAAGAACAGCTTGCAAGCATGAAAGAGTTAGTGACATGCTAAGAAAACAGCTACAAGATCAAAGCGCCGAGATCGCAAGGCTTAAGAAAGAGAAAGGAGAGTCCAGTCAAACAAATAATGACGAAGGTGAGCAAAGTAACGATATGGAAACGCCTAAACAAAAAAAAGTAGATGATGAGGCAAAATCTGGATCCAAAGGCTTACATGTCTCCTCTGATGGCTTCATTCAAATTGACCAAATCAAGGAATTTATCAAAGCGACTTTGTAAAATAAGTTCGATGAAAGCTCTAAGTTGTCACTAGTTTACTCCAAGCCATACACTCAAAGAATTGACAATTTGAGGATGCCCATGGGCTATCAGCCACCAAAATTCCAGCAATTTGATGGAAATGGAAATCCAAGACAACATGTTGCTCATTTCGTCGAAACCTGCAACAATGCTGGAACATACGGAGACCACTTGGTGAAGCAATTTGTACGATCTCTTAAAGGAAATGCCTTCGATTGGTATACGGACTTGGAACCAAACTCAATCGACAGCTGGGGGCAATTAGAGCATGAATTCCTTAATCACTTTTTATAGCACAAGGAGAACTGTCAGCATGGTGGAACTCACCAATACTCACCAATGGAAAGAAGAACCAGTCATTGACTATATCAATCGATGGAGAAACTTATGCCTCAACTGTAGAGATCGTCTTTCAAAAACCTCTGCAATTGAGATGTGTATTCAAGGGATGAAATGGGGCCTTCAATACATCCTCAAAGGAATCCAACCAAGGACTTTTGAAGAGCTAGCCACTAGAGCCCATGATATGGAACTGAGCATGGCAGCCAGTGGGATGAAAGAACCGCCAATCCAAGATCCCCGAAGATTTCAAGAGAGGAAAGACTTTCGAAAAGGGGGAAAACCATTTGATAAACCCATGAAGAAGGAATCTATGTCAATCAGGGCGACTCCAGTTGCATTTCAGAAAAAGGAAGTCAACAAAGAAAAGCGGACTTCTCCACAGGAAAACGTGTAGAGGAAGTTAACCCTTAAAGAAATGCAACAAAGAGAGTATCCATTTCTAAATTCAGATGTGCCAGGAATCTTCGATGATCAGCTCCAAGCAAAGCTCATTGAATTACCAGAGATAAAACGTCCCGAAGAAGCCAACCAGGTTGATAATCCAAAGTATTGCAAGTATCATCGCTTAGTCAGTCATCCCATACAAGATTGTTTCATATTTAAGGACAAAGTGATGCAACTAGCTTGTCAAGGCAAAATTTCGCTTGAGGAGGAGGCGGCCACTGCCAACAAAATCACATTCAAGATTGAAAAAGCCGTGGGAGAAAGTTTGAAGCAGGCAGAAGAACACTTCCTTCCAAAAGAAGAGATGACAAGCGCGGGATCTGTACTTGCAATAACTTTCACGAATGAAGATTTTGAATTAGGCCCAGATTCACACAATCGGCCGTTGTTTGTAATTAGCTATGTTCGCGAGCAAAAGTTAAATAGAATACTGGTGGATGGAGGGTCAGCAGTCAACATCCTGCCTTTACTTACTCTGAAGAAATTAGGGATTTTCATGGATGAGCTCGCGGATAGCTGATTGATGATCCAAGGATTTAATCATGAAGGGCAAAGAGCTTTAGGAACAGTAATCTTGGACCTATTAATGAATGATATGGCAACGATAGTGTTATTCCATGTCATCGACGCCAATACATCCTATAACATGCTTCTTGGTCGTCCATGGCTGCACGAAAATGGCGTCATTCCCTCCACTTGGCATCAATGTCTGAAGTATTGCAAAAATGGAGTAGTAAAGAAGGTGGTGGGTGATAGCAATCCATTCATGGAGTCAGAATCACACTTTGCAGACGCAAAATACTACTTGACACGCAAGAAGTTTGTCCAAATCAATGATGATGCAAAGAATCACAATGGTAAAGCTCCACTCATGGAGAAGGAGTCCATGAAAGACCTAACATTCCCTTTAACAAAGATTGATGCTGGTAAGCCTATGCTGCAACCATTGAATGGATTTGTTCGACCCATTCGTAGTGCTATAACTGAGCATGGAGAACTTTCTGAAAGAATAATTGCAAAGAATTATGGCCCAAAAGCATTCTCACTTTTGGTTAAAGTGGGTTATGGCCCTAAATCAGAAACCTGCCATCCAAAGATAGTGGACCAGCCAGCAAGAAGAATCAACATCAGTCAAAAGTCTTTAAATTCAGATGTCAGCCACAGGAAAGGACTAGGATTTGCCCCACAAGCTCCAGTTCTTATTGCGATTAGAAGGGGTAACACTTGCTATATCACTGAAGAAGAAAGGTCTTCGACAAAAGATGCAATCGGTAATAGAAAGAAAAAGCACCCACAACTATCTGTGTTCAAAAGACTGGGGCCGCTTAAGGATGAAAAAAGAAGTCATCATAAATCAACAATGACCAAGACAAATACCGATGAGGATTTGCAGTTTACAAAGCTAAGGAGTTTAATTCCCTCAAGCATGAAGAGGCAAACCACATTAACCATCTCCTGTGGAAGATAATTGAAAGCTACAGAGCAGACTGTCATTCTGACAAAAGTCTCAAAGGATGATGATGATGGAGAAAGTGTTGCGTCATCAGATGATCCGCTCATAGGAGAGAAAGAGGTTTCTTCATACCATATTACCCTAAAAGAAGACGGTACGATGGAGGAAGAAGATGCCAAAGATGCCCCTCCGCAGTTTGAAGAAGGTGTTAAAGGAACTGTTGATGAGTTGAGAGAAATTAACTTGGGAAGTGTTGATGACCCAAGGCCAACTTACATCAGTGCAATGCTAACTTCTATTGAGGAGAAATCCTACGTGGAGTTGATAAAAAAATTTAAGGACATATTTGCTTGGTCATACAAAGAGATGCCGGGGCTGGACCCCATGATAGTTGTTCATCGTCTGTCAGTCAAAAGAGGTGTGCGGGCCGTCAAGCAAGCACAACGTCGATTCCGACCAGAGCTAATTCCTTTGATTGAAGCCGAAGTGAACAAACTCATTGAAGTTGGATTCATAAGGGAAGTCAAATATCCGACATGGATCTCAAGCATTGTCCCAGTAAGAAAGAAAAACGGACAAATCAGAGTTTGCGTTGATTTCAGAGATCTTAATGAGGCATGCCCGAGGATGATTTTCCGCTGCCAATAACAGAGTTGATGATTGATGCTACTACTGGCCACGATGCACTGTCTTTTATGGATGGCTCTTCTGGTTATAACCAAATTCGTATGTCACCAGAAGACGAAGAAATGACAGCATTTCGTACTCCCAAAGGTATATATTGTTACAAAGTAATGCCTTTTGGATTAAAAAATGCTGGCGCAACATACCAAAGAGCCATGCAGAAAATATTTGATGACATACTCCATAAACACATTAAATGTTACGTTGATGATGTTGTGGTCAAATCATGAAGGCAGGAAGATCACCTAGAAGATTTGAGGATGATCTTTCAGCGGCTTAGGAAATATGAATTGAAGATGAATCCTTTGAAATGTGCATTTGGAGTGAAGTTCGGAAAGTTTCTCGGGTTCATTGTTCGTCATCGAGGGATTGAAATTGAACAAGCAAAAATTGATGCAATCTTGAGGATGCCCGAACCTCGTAATATCCATGAGCTGAAAAGTCTACAAGGAAAGTTAGCCTACTTGCGCAGATTTATTTTAAATTTGGCAGGTCATTGCCAGCCTTTTAGTAGGATCATGAAAAAAGGAATTATGTTTGAATGGGATGAAGCTTGCAGGAATGCCTTTGAAAACATAAAAGCTTACCTGACAAAACCGCTTGTTTTGACGGCACCTATTGTTGGACGCCCATTGATATTATACATTGCCGCTCAAGAACGCTCAATGGGGGCATTGCTTGCCCAAGAGAATGAAGAAAAGAAAGAGAATGCTTTGTATTATCTAAGCAGGATGATGACACCAAATGAGCTCAACTACTCCCCAATTGAGAAATTATGTTTAGCTTTGATATTTTCTATCCAAAAGCTTAAACATTATTTTCAAGCTCATTCTGTCCGACTAGTCTCAAAGGCAAATCCTTTAAAGTATGTCATGTCAAAACCCGTGCTCTCTGATAGACTTGCGCGATGGTATCTTCAGTTACAACAATTTGAAATTATATATGTTCCTCAAAAGGCTGTCAAGGGGCAAGTATTAGCTGATTTCTTGGCTGATCATCCAATCCCTGCTGAATGGGAGTTGACTGATGACCTTCCAGATGAAGATGTACTCACGGTTGAGATATCACCACCTTGGAAGATGTATTTTGATGGAGCATCCCATAAAGAAGGAGCTGGCGCAGGGGTAGTATTCGTGACACCTGATGAAGAAGTCCTGCCTAACTCATTTACTTTGACAAAAAATTGCTCTAACAATGTTGCTGAGTACCAAGCGCTTATCCTTGGGTTAGAAATGGCGGTGGATGCCAAGAGGTTCCAAATAAGAATATACGGTGATTCTAAGTTGGTAATTAATCAACTACTTGGATCATACGATGTCAAGAAACCCGAGCTGATGCCCTATGTCAAGTATGCACAAAGAATGATTCGATGGCTAGGAGGTATAGAGCTGGAACATATTCCACGAAGTGAAAATAAACAAGCTGATGCATTAGCCAAACTTGCCTCCACGTTAGCTATGCCAAGTAATGAAACCTGCATTCTGGTCTGCAAAAGTTGGGTAATACCACCCATGTTTGAGGATGAACAAGATGAAGAAGATAATAATATGGTTGAAGTCTTCGAGGTCGACAAAGAGGACTGGCGCCAGCCATTTGTTGATTATTTAAAGGATGGGAAACTGCCAGATGATCCACGCCAAAAGGTTGATGTTCGACGTCGCAGTGCTCGATTTGTCTACTTTAAAGACACCCTATTTCGAAGATTTTTCGATGGAATCCTTCTACGATGTTTAGCAGAAGAGGAAGCAAAGCAAGCAATGGAAGAGGCACACTCGGGTATTTGCGGCGCTCACCAATCTGGTCCAAAATTGCACTTCCGTATCAAGAGAATGGGGTATTATTGGCCAACAATGGTGAAAGATTGTATGAGTTATGCACAAAGATGTCAACCTTGTCAGTTCCATACAAATCTCATTCATCAACCACCTGAACCGTTGCATCCAACAGTTGCCTCATGGCCTTTTGACGCTTGGGTCTTAGATGTTGTAGGGCCAATGACGAAGTCTTCAGCAGGTCACTTATACATTTTGGCTACAACTGATTATTTCTCCAAATGTGCAGAGGCAGTTCCGTTGAAGTTAGTAAAAAAAAATGTGGCTAATTTCATTAGAGCCAACATAATCTTTCGATATGGAGTTCCCCGGTATATCATTACCGACAATGGAAAGCCATTTTGCAACGCCTTAATTGACAAACTTTGTGAGAAGTTTCAGTTCAAGCAACGAAAGTCGTCCATGTATCATGCGCCTGCTAACGGACTAGCAGAAGCCTTCAACAAGACATTATGCAGTTTGCTGAAAAAGGTTGTAGCAAAATCCAAGCGTGATTGGCATGAGCGAGTTGGAGAAGCTCTATGGGCATATCGGACCACTCATCGAACACCTACGCAAGCAACCCCATACTCACTTGTGTATGGCGTAGAAGCTATTATTCCTCTCAAGCAGCAAATCCCTTCATTAAGAATGGCCATCCAAGAAGGCTTAACTGAAGAAGAAAATGCACGCCTGCGTCTGGAGGAGTTGGAAGCTCTCGATGAGAAAAGGTTGGAAGTGCAACAAAGACTTGAGTGTTATCAAGCACGCATGTCAAAAGCTTTTAACAAGAAGGTACGAACAAGATCCTTCCAAGTTGGGGATTTGGTTCTTGCTGTGAGAAGGCCGATTGTCACTACACACTGTGTTGGCAACAAGTTTACCTCAATATGGGATGGTCCATACGTTGTCAAGGAAGTCAAAACTAACGGTGCTTATCTTTTAGTTTCTGAAGACCACGTACGAGTTGGACCGATAAATGGCAAGTTCTTGAAACGCTATTATCCTTAGGAAAAAAAATGATGATGAAGATGTGATGTGTAAATATGTAAATAAAAAAATGATGAAAAAGAAAAAAAAGTGGAAAACGAAAAAAAAAAAGGAAAAACAAAAAAAAAAAGAGGAAAAAAAAATAAAAAAAGAGGAAAAATGGAGAAAGCAATAAAAAAATTCAGAAAATAGGAAGAAAAAAAAGAGATCGAAAAAAGAAAAAAAAAGAAAAAAAGGAAAGACGGAAGAAAAAAATGGGATACCCAAATCATGAAGACAGCTCCATAACGCACGAGCTTAAACTGCTTGTTACTCCTGGCCCGCATGAGTATAAACTGTGCACGGCATTCCCCCTCAAATCATGAAGACAGCTCCATGACGCATAAAGCCTAAACTGCTTGTTACTCCTGGCCCGCATGAGTATAAACTGTGTACGGCAAATAAAAAAAATTTCTGGATTATATGTTGACTTGATCTCTTTGAATGGTACGTAGGCAGCTTAGATTTTCTAAGTTCAGTTATGGTTTATGATTAACACCTTTTGGAATCAAGTTTGTCATGCTAGATGCAATATGTAACAAATGAGACATAAAAGAGATGCATTCCATTAAGAAGATGTTCACATTACAAAGATGTTCAAGTCAGAAGATGATAAATACAAAAGGATGTTAGAAACACTCTAAGCAAATGGATTTTGATCCTCCAAAGCCTTGCGGGCTTTCTCAACAAGAAACCTGAAGCTCTTCAAGCTTTTGTGAATTTCTTCATTAAAGGTAGCATTAATCTTGGACAACTCCTCCTTCAGGTCCTTAACCTTGCTCCCTGCAGCTGAAGAAGAAGTCTCATGCCCTTCTAATGACAATAACAAAACCTTCTTCTTCTCACCCAAGATCCTCTTCTTCTCATCCAAGACCCTCTCCTCCTCATCCAAATCAGCAATCTCTCTCTTGGTAGACTCAATATGATCATCATCTTCCTTTTTCTTGGCTTCAACATCTTCAATACATTTCTTGACTTCATTTGAACGCTGCATCGAGGGACCATGAAGCTCAGAAGATGTTGACCGGGCCAAATCATAAGCAGCAACATTAGCAAAAAAAGTATCAACACCCTTCCTCAGGTGGGAGAGATCGAAACTATGAGGAGTGCGCTCCATAAGGGAAAGGCCGTCAAGAACCTCTTCACGAATGGAAGAAAGCTGATCTATGGAAGTCCGTTTTATCCTCTAAAGAAGATCACCCCAAAAGCTCTTCAAAAATGGCCTACAACGATCATCAAATACAACTCTCCCATCAAATCGGGAAACCGCCCCTGTTGATGGCAATGGACTAGTGGCCTCTGTCAATGGAACTGACTCAGGTACGTCTGGCTCATCTAACAGGCAAATATTGACACTCTGAGTAGAATCAACCGGTGAGTGATCTGAAGAACCTCCAAGAACGTTAAGTCCCAAAACCTCTTTTATCGCCTACCAAAAAAAAAGAGCAAAATCAAATTGTATTGGATTAAGAAATAATAATACAAAAAAAAGGGGGTTGAGTAAGAGAAGAACCTCATTCAAAGCACCCTCCATCTGATCGTGGCTATCTCCCATATGACTTTTGCTAGGCATGTTAAGGCCACCATCGCCCTTCTTTCTCTTCCAATGACGATCATCACTGTCCCTCGGGATACTGCTCGCTGAATCATCCTCAACCCTCAATCGTTTACCCTTAATAGGACTCGTTGCTGGCTCTTTTTGCAGTATAGGAGCATCCTTCAGCTGAGGTGAGATAGAAGCCAAAATATTCATCTCCGAGAAGCTCTTATCCCACCAACTTTTGAAAGCAATTGATACAAGCTTCTTCAAATTAGGAGAAATTCCAGGAAAGCGTGCCTTTGACATTGACCCACGCAAGGTACAGATTCTCCAAAACCGAAATACATCATCCAAAGAGGCCTCTGGAAAGTTCTGGTGAAGAATACCAGGAAGGGTCTGAACATACCCAAATTGTCGGCTAAAGCCATGAGGACTGTACGGCTCAATAATAAAGCGGTTGTGCAACCTCTTAGCCAAGAGATTAGAACGGATGGCCATATAAAAGTATCGATGAGCTTCCGTCGCTTGATCATTGTCAATATACCAAAAAGTCTCCTTCTCAGTAAACATGTTGCAAGCCCAAGACACTTGATCCCATTTAAGAATCTTTTTACGAGCTTCGGGAGCATCATAGAATCTCGCTCCTCCTTTGCCAGCAAATCGGATCATCTTAGGAGCGGATCCTCTTAAATCCAAAGGAAAATGAGTCTTAAAATAATGAGCCATCCAGCCGTATATAAAATGAAAGGGTAGCACAACTCGAGACGGAGAAGGGCGTGAGGACTCTGAAATAGCATTCAACCCTCGATAAATGCTCGCAAGGGTAGGAATGGTAAGGGCTACTCTCCTCTGTGTCGCCAATACACTTGCCATCTTAAAAGTCTCTGGGCGTATCAAATCAGCTTTGCCCTCAGGAAGGACAAAACTACATAACCAGCATGAGATATAAGCAGCTAGATATGTTTCCTTCCAATACTTCTCTTTTATAGAAAGTTCAGCGAACGAAATCTCATCTGCAACAGACCATGCCTCATGCACCGCAAAATCACCAGTGGGGTTATGAGTCAACTTCCTACGCACCTTCTTCTTCCATTCTTTGCGAATTGGAGGACAATCATATCTCAGTTTCTTCCAGCACCAAAATTTGATCCACGATTCAAGTGAAACCGGGCAGGTCGAACCTTGGATTAAGTGATAAGCTTGAAGCAAATAACTGCAACTCACGGGAGAAAATAATCTACCACCACGATCAATTCCAAAAAGCTCATTCGAGGAAGGCACAACCTCATCATAAAACACCCCATCAGATGGAAGTCCAGAGAGAATGTGCAAGTCCCATAGGGAAATAGACATCTCACCATGAGAAGTTAGAAGGGTATTTGTTGACGGACACCAAGCTTCACAAAAAGCTTTCATTACCTCAGTGTTACAATCATATGTAAACAAGGAGGCATAAACAGAGTCATAGATGCCAGCACGACGAAGCTCCTCACCACAACAGCTTAGAATATCCTCGGTCCACTCCCAGTACCTAGTGCGATAGCAAAATTCACCAACAAAATCTACAGTGTCACCCCATTCAGCCTTTCTTTCGTAAATACGACGCCCCAAGGTCGGCAATATAGCAATTTTGTCGCAAGAATAATGATGACCAGACTGTAATTTCCATCCAGAAGGTGCCTTGGGTTCATCAAATTTGCACGACCATATTGGCTGGTGAAAAGGATTGGTAAGCTTCGGCAAGGAACCTGGAAGTTGGCCTATGAGGGGCCGATACACCCTTAGGCAGGTATCTCTCCCTGATAAGGACTTCCCGTCATCAGAAATCACCAAAAAATCCTCTCCAGAAATATTTTCATCCTTAAAGCGAACCATGTTTACCTGGAAAAGAAAAGGAGATGGAATAAAGTGGTGAGGAATCACAAAAAGAAAAAAACATTTATGCAAAAAAAAAATATGCATATAATAAAAAAAATAAAAAAGGGAGTGAAGAAATATTATAATTTAAAATTGAGTATCCTAAATTTTCTTCGGCGTCAATTCAATTTGGACGAAAATTGGAGAAGAATTTTATATTGAATCATGGGGACATGAATTGAAAATGGGTCTCTTAATCATGATTCATGGGGCATGGGTTAAAATTATCGGCCCTTTTGAATTTGAAAATTGAGCTCTTTAAAATTCATAAGTGGACCAAAAATTAAAACTTAGGTGGGCTTCCTGGATTAAATTGATGTGGGCTTTAGCAAGTTTTATCTTTCTTAATTATTTAAGATTGTGAGAATTCATGTAACGGGAATTGAGATCTCTCGCCCGCCTCCTTCCTTGCCGCAACCATATTTGCTGCTACAGCAGCTCCCCTGCCTCACATCTTCTCTCACCCGCACCATCTTTATCTGCCATTATCACCCGCTTCTTTCAACCTCTGCAGTCATCACTGTACCTCGCCAAAGATTCTAGGAGAGCTATAACAAGTGTTGCACTCATCTTGGCCCATTGAGCAATGTCTCCAGAGAGCACAACAAGAGCCGCACTCATCCCGGGACATCGTAACAATGTTCACGAAGAGCTGCAACAAATGACAAGCACATCCAGGCCTCTTCGAACAAAGGTCCGGTAAATTACAACAATCTTCTACTGCAGCCGCCATACACCACCACAGGTGGCCTTCTTCCTCCTTCAAACCGCAGTAAACTTAGCCCACTCATCCCGGAGCATCGACCAAATGACTCCGGAAAGCCGCAGCTAGTGCCACGCTCGTTCCGGGCCATTAGACAATGTTTTCGGAGAGCAAGCAGCAAGTCACCGCCATCAAACAGACATTATCCATTGAGCCAAAAGCAAGTTGCCACCTCATACCCCAGTTTACACATTTTTCAGGAGACTTGAAGGCATGGAATCGCAGCAGCAGCAACAGCAACAAGGAAGAGACAGAGCAGTAAACCAGCACAGATATAATGAACAAAGCATAGGCTGCGACACATAAAAACAAAACAAGAATATTGCAAGGAAAAGAATGGTGAGTGATGATGGAAGATACATTAATAAAAAAATAAAGAAAAATGACCTGAGTTGATGAAGAATGTTTGCAAATCTCCAAGGTGTGCAACCAACAGCTAAAAAAAAGGTCCAAAAGCACTGCCATGTGTGAAGAATAAATCGGCAGATTAAGGCATATAAAAGACATACACAGAAAGGAACAAAGAAAAAAAAATATAAAAGAAAGAAAACAACAGAAAAGAGTATGTTTCGCAAGAAATCGGAGCAACGAAACTTACCAAACAAAGAAAATGAGCGAGCCTGAAAAGAGAGTAAGCAGCTTCAACTTCCTATCTTGGCCAAAATACAGAAAAAAGAGGGACCCTGCAGGCCTGCACAGTTAAAGAGAAGAGATGTAAAAAAAAATGAAAATGAAGGTTAAAAACTCACTTCTGTTCTCCAAAGCAAAGCAGCCATGCCAAAGATATCAAAATATGACGAGAGATTTGTGAGCACGAGAAACCTCTTGAGTAAATTTCATGGTCATATTTTACCCTGGTAAAAAGAATTTAAATGAAAAAAACTGAAACAAAAAGAAAAGTAAGAAGAGAATATTTGAGTTTTTCTTTACCTCCTTTCTCTCCTAGCGGCTCAATGGATTAGGGTTGAAGCTCTGTTATGTAGTAGTGGCTCTGATAGGGTTCAAATGGCAGGAGAAAACTGTCGTCCTTTGAGCAGACTGTCCTTGTCTCCGCCAGCTCTTCTCGTCTGAATTTGCCGCAGAGATATATCAGTTATGCTCTTTGAAATCAAATGGGCATGAACAATGGGCTTCATGAAATTATCTTTTTGGATTGATATAGAAATTAGCTGGGCTGCACCAATTTGGATGGCAAGCAATTTTTATTTTTCTGAAGCCCGTTCATATGGGGATTCATGGAATTAAGTTTTATAGACTCAACAAAACAAATCTTCTTGGCCTAAAAGAAAATGAAATTAAATGATATGGGCTTCAAATAAATTGCTGGGCTGCTTCTTCATTAATTCAGACGGGCTACAGTGCAAAAATGGGATGGAGCACATAAATGGGTTGAGGCATAAAAATACATATATGAAAAGGAACTTTTGAGAGTTGTTGGGCTGCTCTATTAGTTTAAATATGTAAATGTGCTGCTCCATTAATCTGCATGGGAAGGATAAGGCAAAGACATTCAAATAAAATAACTGTCCAAAAAAAAAAAAATCGATTCAAATCAAGTCATACCAAAGAACTCCTTGATATGAGTATAAACTATCTAACAAATTCAAATCAAATTCAAGAACTCCTTGATATGAGTATAAACTATCTTACAAATTCAAATCAAATTCAAGAACTCCATGATATGAGTATAAACTATCAAAATGATTGAGACTCGTCCTCTCACAATCATTCGAGAACAAGTCTCAAGGGGGCAATTTGTAGACACACAAAAATTCACGTCCAATTAAAACGCGCCACGTGGATCCAAATAATTAAATATCAATTTATTTAATTTTTAGGAATTAATTTTAACAAATTCCTAAATTAAATAAATAAAATATGATATTTACAATTTTATCCAATAAGGGGTTGACATGTGGCAAGCTTACCATATATGCGAAGCATATAATCACAATTCCATGGACGAATAAGATCACGCCACCTACACCCTAAAATCTCTCAATTTTGCCTATAAATACAAGGCATAAGTTGAAGAAAAATCATAAGTGAAGTGAAGTGAAGAAGGCAAAATTGAAGAGCTCAAGACTTGAAGGAAGAATTCTCTCCAAGATTCAAGGCATTCCTTTGAAGATTTGAAGGCGTTCTTCGTCATCTTCAACGCGTTCTTCATCAAAAGTCAAGAAATTTCTACGTTTGATTCGGAATCAAGGCTCATAGTCCCCGAAGAAACGTTAGCAACCTTCAAAAGTGTTGAAGAAAAGGATCAAAGACAAAAATCAAGAAGAACAAGAAGATCAAGCTTCAAGAATACGAAGAGCAAGATCGAAGTTCCTTCAAGTAATCATCCAAACATAACATTTAATCCAAAAACAAGGTGAAAACCCTTTGGATTAACGTTATAAAACTTCAAGATCAAGTTGAAGAGAATCGACGGAGCCAAATTTTGTTGAAGACCTCGAAGAACACTCAAACATCAAGTTCGAAGAGAAGAATCAAAGGAAGAATAGAGATAGAATCCACAAAATGTATTTTGATCCAAATTCAAATCGAATTGTATCCAAATTTCGTGTTTATTCAATTGAATACGATTTTCGTGATTACATATATCAAGAAGGAAATATAGCAAAATTTTGAAAATAATTAAAAACAACTAAATTAAAACAAATCAAATTTCTTCAATTAAACTTCTTCTTTCAGCCCACCGGGATCTCCATCATTCCCCTCTTCTTCAAAAGGATTTGTCCTCAAATCCTCGTCGGTGCTAGATACAATTGACCATCGTTCATCACCTTTAGTTGGCTTGTTTGGTGTATTATTATCTTCAAATACCAACAATTTCTTGGTCTCATGCACCTTCTTTTTCAAACCAGTGATCCTCACAAAACTGAATTGATCTCTGGTCCTCTCAACCTTCTTATCTACTGGCGACATTAACTCTGACTCTGTCATCTTCTGCACTTGACACTGGCTTTGGATTCCCATAATTGGATTGTTAATGATAGTGAGTGTATCCGGAACCTCGAATCCTTCATCGTCTTCCATATGACTCTCCAAAGGTGTAGCAACTCTCACCTCCTCTTCTTTGGTCTCTTGATTTGGCTGCATCAACTCAGATTCGGTTGCCACCAATGCTTCACCAGGAACCTCCAATGGAATCTGAACTGCTACATGTTCTTCCTTGATCTCTTGAACTGATGCACACATCGTCTCAGACTTGGTTGACATCAATGCCTGCTCCACCATTAATTGACTGAAGCTTGTCAAAAAATGAGGAGTAATTATTTGGTTGATTCTCCCACTGTGCTTGTCTATATCTCATCTTTTTGCTGCCCAAATAATCTTCTTCCAATGCATCAAGTCGTTGATGCAACATCTCCATCTCTGACCTCACCATCTTTCTAAAGTCAGATTTCAAAAACTTCATCATATACCTCATCTGAATTCTAGCATCATCATCTAACTCCTCATATTCGATTTTACACATTCTGCTCATGGAATGTCACGACAAAGAAGTGACACCTGTAGATCTCGTTGAGACGTTTCCGAAAAGTACAATTGCACTAAAATCGAACACCTGTAGCTAAAGTTATGACCAAAACAGTTTTCTCTCTCTCTCTTTTTTCTTTTTTTCACGATTTTTTTCTCTTTTTTCACGATTTTTTTCTCTTTTTTTGTATATTCTCTTTTTTTAAATAAGAAAAATACCAAATTACTTGGTAATCAAAAAGGAAAATATGGATAAGGAAATATTTGAATAAGGTAATTACCAAATTACTCGGTAATCAAGAAGGAAAAAAATATGGATATGAAAATATATGATAAGGAAATATTTGAATAAGGTAATTACCAAATTACTTGGTAATCAAGAAGGAAAAAATATGATAAGGAAATATGTGATAAGAAAAGACTTGAATAGATATGGTATGATACTAATAATTCAAATCTTGACTAACAAGAACCCTAAAATAACGACTCAAAGATACGAAAATATACGAATCAAGAACGACACAAAAGACACAACAGGAACTAAGATAAGACACGAACTTTAAAATTATTTTTGACACTAAAGAAAAGAAATAATGAAACTGAAAGACAAGGAAGAGGAGAGACACGACCTGAATATTGATACCAAAATGATAAGAAAAAGAAAGACACAACTTATTTGACGAACGAAACCTGGCTCTGGTGCCAAAATGATAAGATCCTCGCCGGGAAGGTTTAGATCGCAGCCTAGGAACTCAAACGAAATGACTCAGACGCAACGCAGAAGCAAACTGATAACTTGATACAATGGGGGAAGATCCAACACCTTTGGATTCGAAAACCTTCAAGTGCCGTAGTCCATATTAAAATCTCCTACGACCCAAGAAGCGAATTGATCCAACAACGAAGGATATAGTCGAAGACACCACCAACGGATATGACTGTCCGATTGATTAGTCAATATTGAATTTCAAGGTAGTCCACAGAAATTCAAGAGCTTTCAGATAATTGGAGAATAAAACTCACAAATATTATTAAACTGAAAACTGAATAAATTGTCCAAAACAAGGCCTATATATAGGTAAACTCAAATCCTAATAAGGAAATAAAATCTTAATCTAATAAGGAAATCAAATCCTAATTTCATAAGGAAATCAAATCCTTGTCTGATAAGGAAATCAAATCCTAATAAAATAAGGAAATAAAATCTATATAAAAGATTAATAAAAATCCTAATATATCAAGAAGGAAACAAAGCAAAAATTCGAAAATAATTAAAAACAACTAAATTAAAACAACTCAAATTTCTTCAATTAAACTTCTTCTTTCAGCCCACCGGGATCTCCATCAGAAGGAGCGTTATCCATGTGTCGAATCATGATACATCGATGCAGGATACGCATTGATAGCGATGTAACCGCAGCGATCGCCTTTGAAATTTGAAATCCTGCCTTTCGAAATTCCAAACTAACTAAGAGTCAGTTGCTAAACTGAGAGTTGGAACTCAGTTTTAGTCCGCATCCGTCTCTCAGAAGTCATCTAAGTATGAAAACTAAAACTTGGTTTTTTTAGTAAGTTCATTTGAAACTTGGTTGGTGTAAGTTTCAACTTCTTCGGATGCTATAGGCAGTGGCTTCTGCTGTGCTTGGGTAGATGATAAGCTTCATACTAATTTGCTTGACACTTTGTGAGGAAGGATCCTCCAAGAATAAGTATGAAGTTTTCAGCTTGAATTGCCTTTAATTTACAGAAAACTAAGAGCTCGGACTCAGTTTTATTCAGCATCACTCTTCTTTGACAAGGATCTCGTCGATCTCCAATAGACCAAGGTTTTTGCAAAGCTCCTTGAATCTGGTCTCTGGAAGAGGTTTGGTGCAGATGTCAGCCAGTTGATCTTCAGTTCGGATGTGCTCCACAGAAATATCTTTCTTCTCGTCATGATCTCTGATGAAGTGATGCCTTATGTCGATGTGCTTGGTACAGGAGTGATGAACTGGGTTCTTTGTGATGCACAATGCACTGCTATTATCACAATAGATTGGTGATAACCGATGAGCAAATAAATTTTTACACCCGAAGGTGGTCGATCCCACAGGGACAGTACAACGAAACACCCAAAATACTAGCCACAATTTCTAGAACATAGAAGTTTGAGGGTTTTGAAAATGGGATTTTGTTTGGAAATTTAAAGATGACAATGCGATAAAATAAAGGGTTTTGAAAACAATAAAGGAAAGCACATATCCTAGGGCAGATAATCTAATCATCAACATGCAATTTCAATAAACTCAGAAATGAGACTATTTTAGAGGATGTTATGCCCTTTGTGGTAAGTTTTGCAGGTACTTAGGGCTAAAAAGAGGTGAAATGATGAAAGAGCCGAGTTACACAGTTGATACTTTGATTGACACACGGGAAGTCGACCAAGTTGGAAGATTAAAACAATGGAGAAAAATATAGATAAGTGAGTAATAATATGAGCTTATCAAACCCCCCAAACTTGAATACTTGATAGTCCTCAATCAAAGAAAAGAAAGAAAAGAAATCTCAAGCAGTTGAAAGTGCAATGCCTCACAAGATTCTTCACAATCAAAGGATCATCAATCCACATCACACAAGTAGTTTGAAAGAGATAAGAAATCCATCAACTTTGGAAGACTCACAAGGAAGTGTATCGCTCATTCACAAGTGTTTAGGTTTCAACGAAAGCACTCACAACATGTATGAAGAAATTTCTACCATAGGCTTGCAAAATTTCTAGAATCTCCACTTCTCAAATGTGCACACAAATCAAGAATCAAAAAGGACTTTGATAAGGTTGTAATGCAGGCTTTTTGTGAAAGGTAGGGAAATATAGTCAAGTGACTAAACAAATTGAGTTAGCTACTCTCAATAAATCCAACCACTATCTTTTCATCATCCACCAATCTCCTAATATTTCCAACACAAACCAAGGCTCATTTTTTTTTCCTTTTCCTTTTTTTTCTAGTCCTTTTATGCTCTTAAGAATTTTGTTTAATCATTTGAGCTTATAAGGACACAAACATTTTTTTTCAAGAGCCCAACCCTTTTTGTACACCAATTAATTATTTCTTATCCTCCTATAATTTTTGTTTCATCTCAACTTATAGACAAGAAGGAATCTAAGTTTTCACTCATAGACAAGTACAAAAACCAAGGACTCAAAGGTTACTTATGAACAATAAGCATCAATCTACCCTTATTTCACCCAACTCTTATAGACAAGAAACAATTCACCTATTTATAGTACTTCCTATAGACAAGACAGAACTACAATGATTTCCTTAACTCATAGACAAGAATGAAAAGTAACAGGCTCAAAGGGGCTTTACTAAGGATAAATTTTTATAAGAGACAGTGTTTGGCATAATTTGGCTAACAAAGACGACCTAAGATCATTTTCTATCATTGTGCACACTATGCAGTCTCGAAACAGAATAAAAGCAAGTTCTAGTGAAATAAAAACATACATGCGAAACTCACATGAACAAATATAAGGCTCAAATCTCACTTGAGTTCAAAAATTTCTTCCTTAGTCAACTTCAATCCACTCAAACATCATGCAAGTGTAAGTTTCAATTAGACCATATCATGCGGTATCCTACATTCATAGGCAATCAGCCACAATTGAAATCAAATCAAGCTCATCCTCAATCAATTCCAATCTCAAAATTAGTTCAAGTGGTTTCACGACTCAATAAGAATTTTCCTCACATTTTATCCATATTTTTTTTCTAGGCAAAAATTAAATAAACACACCAATTCAAATAATGCAATAAAAAATAAAGCAAGTAAAGGGATAGATAGTTCAAATTTCTTGTCCACATCCCCCCAAACTTATTTCGAACTCGGAGAGTAAGAAAAAGTTTGAAAATTAGACAAGAAACAGAACTTGTACCTGACTATTGATCTCAGAAATCAACTTTTTTTATCCATCGGAGTAATCAGCTCGTCGCGACAGAGATTTGGGGCTGCTAGCACTCTGTGTCGATCGACAGAGGGCCTGTCGATTGACACAGAGCCTTCTGTCGACTGCCTGCACAAGTCAAAAGAGTAACTTAGCGTGCTGACCTCTATCTCGATCGACAAGGGGCCTGTCGATCAGGACAGAGGTAAATCCTCGAATTTTTTTGTATTTTAAAATAAAACATAATAATTGCAAAAAAGAAATTCGGAAATAAAGTTAAACACACTAACGGAAATGAAAACAAAAATTGAAAAGAAAACAACGGATATTGAAATGAAAGCATGTAAAGGTTGGGTTACCTCCTAACAAGTGCTTTAGTTAACGTCGTAGCTCGACGGTACCTCTTTTCAAAACCAAGGCGGGCTAGATCGCATTCGCCTTCCTTGAGAATCCACCATGTAAACCCACTGATCTTAGATGACAGCAGTGAGCTCGGGTTGAGATGGTGTAATTGACAATTTTGCCGACTCGTTCCCTCGCTTCCATCTTTGAGCGGCGCGGTCTTCTTTGATCTCCTCACTTGCTTCTTCGTCCTCCTCTTCATCAGTTTCCTCTCTGGCTGTAATCCTGAAGCACTCTGACTGCGGCTTCTATCGAGCTTGAATGTGATCTTCTCGTCATTAGCTCGCAAAGTGATCTCTCCTCCTCGACAGTCGATCAAGGCAACACTTGTGTGCAAGAACTCTCTTCCCAATATCAAAGGTGTGTTTCCATCTTCTTTCATATCCAAGACCACAAAATCTGCAGGAAAAATTAGATGACCTACACGAATGAGAACATCTTCAATTATACCTTTCGGGCGAGACACAGAGCGGTCTGCCATCTGCAATGTGATGGTGGTTGGCCTCAATTCTCCAATCTTGAGGCGTTGGAATATGGAGTAGGGCATCAGGTTGATGCTGGCACCAGTGTCGCACAACACCTTCTTGAATAAAATCCCCCCGATCTCGACTGGGATTGTGAAGCACCCTGGATCACTCCTCTTGATCGGCATCTTCTTTTGGAGGAGTAAGCTGCACTGCTCATGAAGCTTCACGGTTGCATTCTCCACGAAGTGTTTCTTCTCGCTCATCAGCTTGTGGAGATATCGCATATACCCTGGAATTTTAGAAAGAGCTTCTATCATTGGCAGATTAATGCTTACCTTCTTCAAGTTCTCGACAAAACACAAGAACTAGGAATCCTCCTTTTGCTTGGCGAATTGCTGAGGAAAAGGCATCGGAGGTGTCTTGGCAGCTTTGGAAGTTGAGGAATGGTGCTGAAGTTGTGTCTATGTCGACTGGATGGTGTTTCTGCCTGTCTGACCTGCTTGTCCATCAACAGGGCACACCCATTGCAATCCTGTCGATCGAAGGCTCATCCTCTGAATCTGTGTCGACATCTCCTTCATGTCCTCTATGTTGATCGACAGGTTGCCTGTCGATCGAAATAGAGGTTGGCTCTGCGGGCTGAATCTCCTTTTCCCCCCAAACTTGCTTTGGGGCATGCTCGGGCCTGAATAGTTAGTTTCGGATCTGAGCTTCACAACCTTGCAATCCTTTTGGTTCTTTGAATTTGCCTCGGTGGTGCTTGGCAGCTTTCCGGGAGTGTGTTGCGCACCAAGTGAGGTGGCAATCTGACTGACTTGAGTCTCGATGATCTGCACGTGCTTTCCAAGCCGGTCCACCTTGGTATTGACCCCTACAACCTCCTGCTCAATCTTTCCAACCCGGTAGTCGGAAGCTTTGATGAAGTTCTTGAGCACCTCGTCAAGACTCCTTCTTTTACACGACCTCACCATTCTGAACATCAAAATCTGACAGAGGTTGTTCGGCAGCTTTGGGCTGAGAATAAGAGAAGCCTGGATGAGGTCTGGGATGGTAGTGCTGGTATCCCCCTTGCCGGTATTGATTCTGGTAGCCACCACGATGCAAGTAGTTCACGTCGGCGATAGGGTCAACTTGTGCAACAGAAACAGAAGCATCATGGATTGCCCCACTGCTGAGTATGTAAGGTCATCTTCTTGAACAGCTTCAAGGCCTTTTCTGGTGATTTGCTCATTAATGATCTGTAGGGTTTTTACGTGAACCGAATCACCAAAACCAAAACTGAACAGGATCGATCTATGGATATTGCCCATAATTACAATTCTCAAAACCCTAGCATGCTCCTATGAATTTAATACATAATTGTGGATTGAGAGATTACCGTAAATCCATAGAGTCTGAACCGATCTTTCGCGTTTGAATTCCAAAATCTAATTCAACCACGCGATCCGATTTAATCTGCGGAAACAGAAATTAGAGATCTAATTTCTAGATTAAAATCGAAAAATAGAAAGAGAAGAGAAGACAAATCTATTCTCCAGATTAGATCTTCAGGGCTGTGTCCCAATGCTGTTCAGATCTACTACTGGTGAGGACTCCGTAGAACTGTATTCTGAGCAGGACCAGAATCGAAATTCTCCTCCTTTCTGAACCAAAATCAGCGCCCCTCTCTCTCTCTAGGGTTAGTGTGTTTCAACTATCATACAACTTATGAGAGAGAGCTGTCTATTTATAGACCTAGGGTTGGAAACCCTAATGGGCCATTTTGGGCTCAATTCAGCATATTTAATTGGGCCAGTCCTGGGACCTAATGCAAATAATAAAGTGGGCCTATAAATTAATTAATTCCCATGTCCACAACCCAGGACACAATTAATTAATTAATATTAATTCTTTTTCACCACAGAATTAATACTGACCTACCCCTTTATTACCACGTTATGAGAACGGGCTGCATTAATTGAGAATCCCCATATTTAAGGTTACCGGACATTCATTAATTAATCGGAGACAAGCTCTAACTACAATTAATTAATATCTTATAATTCCTGAGTAGTACCACACAAACCTTATCACTCGTGCCTGAACTTAATCAGCCTGCAGGACTTTGGCACGATGAATGTTATTGAACTCCTCAGGGAATGTCCCCATCCTATTACTCGGATATGGTAACCTAAGTTCAGAGTCAGGCGGTACTACACGAACTGCTGTTACCCAAGATGCGGATATACGAGCGCGCTGTGTTGGCTCTCCACCATGGCAAGTCAAAGCAACAGTCAACCCGTGCAAACCCCTGAACCTTCGTTAGGGTTTGGACTCAATCAATATAACGAGATCTTTTATTCGCTGATGTCAGACAGACAAATATATCTCACTGCGGTCCATCAATACGCCACCTCTGCGTACCAGCATGTCAAGTAACCAAGACAGACTACTTATTCCGACAATGCTGCAGCCATCCGGACAGACGTATCCTCATACGCTGTCTCGGCTGTGATCAAGGTTTATGTCTCACTAGGTCAAGTGATCATACTGTCTTCTGCGATCTACAACACGCCGTATGATCGTCCCTATCGGTGAGACAAGAGGATACCATTGTTCATACATGTACGATTGTTAACAGATAGGAGAAATAAACCGTTGTATACACATTGTAATAAATGCTTTCAGTATACAAAACCCATCAATCTCCCACTTATACTCAAAGCATAACTAAGCTATTACAGAGTATACAGTCCTTCTATCTAGTCTGCTGTCTTCAACCACTATCAGTGGTCGGCATCCACCTCAGACCCAGCTCACGAATATGTCTTTCGTAAACTTTCTGCGGCAAGCTCTTTGTAAACGGATCAGCAAGATTGTCAGCAGTGTCAATCTTCTTAATCAGCACAGCGCCCCTCGATACGATTTCTCGTATGATATGGTACTTTCTCTCTATATGTTTGCTTGCCCTGTGAGACCGCGGTTCCTTTGAGTTTGCCACCGCACCAGAGTTATCACAATAAATTGGGATGCTCCTCGGCAAACTCGGGATCACGCCCAACTCTAAAAGGTAGTTCCGGAGCCACACCCCCTCTTTCGAGGCATCGGAGGCGGCGACATATTCCGCCTCCATGGTGGAATCAGCAATGCATTTCTGCTTTGAGCTCCTCCAAGATACAGCTCCACCTCCCAGGGTAAACACATAACCTGAGGTCGATTTCTTCTCATCCTGGTCCCCTTGGAAATCCGAGTCTGTATAACCCACAGGGCACAAATCCTCACTTTGATAAACTAGGCAGAAATTCCTAGTCCTTTTCAAATACTTGAGGATATGCTTTACAACAGTCCAGTGCGCCTGTCCAGGGTTAGACTGATATCTTGCTACCATGCCAACGGCATAACAGATATCTGGCCTGGTACACAGCATCGCATACATGAGACTACCCACTGCCGAAGCATATGGCACAAGACTCATTTCATCTTTCTCCCGCTGTGTCTGAGGACACTACCCACTAGAAAGACGAACGCCATGTCGGAAAGGTAGCAAGCCTTTCTTGGCGAGTTGCATGCTGAACCGGGCTATCACAGTATCCACATAGGATGCCTGGGATAAGCTCAACATTCTTCTTTTACGATCTCGTAAGACCTTAATCCCAAGAATGTAGCCAGCTTCACCCAGATCCTTCATTTGTAACTGTTCGGATAACCAAACCTTGATTTCGGACATCACTCCCTCGTTGTTTCCAAATAGGAGTATGTCATCAATGTATAGTGCAAGGAAGACCACGCTCCCACTGACACAAAGTCGGTAAACACAACTTTCGTTTTCCAACTGTGCAAATCCATAGGATTTAATCACATCGTTGAAACATAAGTTCCACGACCTTGAAGCTTGCTTAAGTCCATACAAGGACTTCCTAAGCTTCCAGACAAGATGTTCTTCGCCCTTGCTTATGTAACCCTCGGGTTGCTGCATATAGATGTCCCTACCTTCTTCAAGGTAACCGTTTAGAAAAGCGGTTTTGACATCCATCTGCCAGATCACAAGGTCCATATGCGCAGCTATGGCAAGGAGTATCCGGATGGACTTGAGCATGGCTACGGGTGAAAAGGTTTCGTTATAGTCAATGCCCTCTTTCTGACTATAACCCTTTGCCACCAGCCTGGCCTTGAAAGCCGTAATCTTTCCATCTGCCCCTTTCTTTCTCTTGTATACCCATTTGCACCCTATGGCCCTAAAGCCATCCGGTAAATTAGTTTTCTGGTATACATCTATAGCAGTTATGGATTCAATTTCAGAATCCATGGCGACACGCCATTTGGCAACATCCTTGTCCTGCACTGCCTCTTCGTAAGTCAATGGGTCAGAGTCCTCATGTCCGTCTTCCGGGCTCAATTCCGAAGACTCACCCACGAACATGTACCTTTCCGACTGGGAAATAACTCTCCAACTGCGACGAGGCATCGGTGCCGTGTCAGTAGTAGGTGCAGTGACTTGTGGTCCTGCACCTTGCACTGAAGAACGTGTATGTGGTGCTGTACCTCTCACAGGTGCACCCACATCTACACGTTCCCCTTCCCTTGGAATTGCATTCTCGTTCTCAATTACTTGAAGAACGATATCACTCCTTGACCTGTGATTACTCACATACTCGTCCTCCAAGAATCTAGCGTTGGTGCTAACAACGACCCTTTGACTCTCAGGACAGTAAAAGTAACCACCTTTTGTTTGCCTGGGATACCCTATGAACAACATTACTTTTGACCTGCTTTCTAACTTATCAGGTTCCTTCGACAGTACGTGTGCCGGACAGCCCCATACTCTAAACTTGCACAAACTAGGTTTGCGACCAAGGAAGAGCTCAGAAGGCATCTTAGGAACTGATTTAGAAGGCACCACATTAAGCACGTAAGCTGCTGTCTCCAATGCGTAGCCAAGCTGCTGTCTCTAATGCGTAGCCCCAAAACGAAATTGGTAAGTTTGCATAACTCATCATTGATCTTACCATCTCTAGAAGAGTCCTATTTCTTCTTTCAGCTACACCGTTTTGCTGGGGAGTACCCGATGCAGTCCACTGGGATGTAATCCTATTTTCTAACAAATACTGCAGGAACTCGTTACCGAGGTATTCGCCACTGCGGTCAGATCGCAGCGACTTGATAGTTTTCCCGACCTTCTTTTCTACCTCAGCCTTGAACTCTTTGAATTTCTCAAAGCATTCAGACTTGTAGCGAAGCAGGTAAACGTATCCGTACCTTGAGTAATCGTCAATGAAAGTGACGAAGTACTCGTACCCTCCACGAGCCTGAGTGGACATCGGTCCACATAGGTCAGAATGGATCAATTCCAACACTTCCTCTGCTCGAGACTGACTAGCCTTGAAAGGCCTAGTTGACATCTTGCCCTCGATGCAGGATTCGCAGACTTGATAAGGTACAGCCCGGACTAAGGCCAATGTACCGTCATCTGCAAGTCTCTGAATCCGCTTCAAGCTGATGTGGCCCAGTCTCAAGTGCCAGAGATATGTAAGATCCTCATCAGAAGAAGTAAGTTTTCTCTTCCTAGGATTATCAATTACGGATGAATTACATGCAATACTTGCGGACATATTTTGATAGAAGTAGCATAAAGAGTACAAATCAACACAACGGATAACATTGTTACTGCCAATGATAAAATCATAAATAACAAATATCCATAAAAGATTGATAAAATTTGTCCTGCCGATAAACCACGGCCCACAAATAAACCCTCAAATGTACTTAAAACATCAAAATATGAGGAAAGGAAAAACTCCATGAAGCTCCGTCATAAAATGTTGCCTTCATCCAGTTTGGTATCTTCTTGCCATCATTCACCAGCCTTGTCGGCACGGTCCCCTGCAAAGTACAACAACATGATCAACAAGTCAGTGCTTACAGCTCTGGAAGAGCAACAACTAACTCTAATCATGCTTGCAGTTATACATGCAAATGGCATACCTTGTCCCTTGGCATTCGGACAATCCACCTTTCCCCATCCAACACATTTATTCTTCTTAGGAGTGACCTTGACTCTCTTCCCCTTCCTAGACTTGCTATCATGGTTTGCCTTCCTGAACTTGCTCTCAGCACCGTCGTCTCCAATCTTAGAGATTGTCGAACCAGTGCTAGAACCGGACAGAACAGGCATCCGTGCTCGCATGGTAGACTTCTCCACTACAAGATCCTCAAGCAGCTCATGCAGAGCATACTCTCCCTTTGCAGCAGCAACTACTTTAAAGTCATTAAAGGATTCCGGAAGAGAATTCAAGATAATATCAATCTCGCCTTGCGCACTGATATTACCACCCCGCACAGTAAACTGTCTCATGAGATCAACCACAGATATCATGTGCTCAGTCACCGAACTATCCTCAACCATCTTCTTGCACACAAGATCGTGTACAAGCTTACAGTTAATAGTTCGCTCCATGTTCCCATAGGCTGTCGAGAGTTCCTTCCAGAGCTCTCCAGCCGTCTCGAGATACTCATACTTGTGCCTTAATCCTCTAGACAGGGAACCCGTGATGAGCCAAAAAGCGAACTCATCAGCATCCTCCCATCTATCATAGAACTCAAGCTCAAGCTCGCATACCCCTCTATGGGAACGCAGCAGTGGATCCATGTAAAGAACATGTGCTTGATTTTTCAGATAAAGGGCATGTTTGATGCAAAAACTCCATTCGGGAAAGTTTGGACCAGTAAGAGGATTGAGAGCAAGTATATGATCGACAATAGACTTAGACATATCTGAAGCAATAAACATTCTTAAATAAGAACATACATGTTGAACTTCGAAAACAAATGCATTGAAAACATTTTAATAAATCAAATACAAATGTTTTCCACTAATTGCCCAAGAGTTCCCACCGCAAGCTACACTCGTAGACGTTTACGATGTCACCCTCAACCAGAACTGCGGGTTTTAAGCCCCAATCCATTTAATTTCACTACCATGTCAGAATGCTTTTGACACTAGAAATTAATAATTAGTGAAAACCTTAGACCAAGCCATCTCTCAAGAACAGGGATGCAATTCTTGCATTATATTCTAAGATGCTTCTAAGCAATTAACCACAAATTTAACTCCGGCCAAAAGAGACAGTTTAGCATGGCACGTAACCATACCGCACAGCCCTTAAAGCTTTTGTTATCTTTAATTTAAATCAATCCTAGAATACTTGTGAAAGAGGTCTACGCAAGCTACACTCGTAGACGTTTACGCAAAGCCCTCCCACTATTCACATGATTTAAATTGTTTGTCTAGAAATCCCAACAACCGTACCCATGCACCTCCGGGAACTAGCAAGCTACACTCGTAGACGTTTACTAGAACGAGAGATACTCTTACAGCCTAGGACCGCTTTGTGGAGGTCTATTGATTTTAATTAAAAAAATCTGCTTAGTATTTTTCTTTAAAAATGTTTCTTTATGCGCACACATAATTTCCTTTTGTCATTATATTTTCCAAATTTTTGCATGTAATACACAAGCCCAAAAATTCCCAAAATATAATCCAACAAAAGAAATTAATCACATAAGCATGCTTAAAAAACTGTAAATAATAAAAGCAGTAAAAGATGCTTTTCCTATTATCTACACATGCTTAAATTGCGCACATAAATAAATCACATATCCTACGAGGACAATTAAGGCAAAAAAAAAATTCCTCGTGGCCCCAAAATAAATAGAAAATAAAATCTATCTATTACAATTTGAATTTTTTTTGAATTTAATGGATAAATTCAAATCTTCTCAAATCTTCAAGGGCCTCCAAATCTTGATACACCAAATCTTTTGGATTTTTAGGCCTTTGTGATCTGATGATTTGCCCTAACCCTAATGCAAACCTAGGGTTTACACAGGATTGCACAAACCACCAAAAACACAAGCCACCGCGAAGGGTCAGCAGCAACCGACGACGACCGGAGCCGCCGCCGACCGCCGCTGCCGCCGCGCACGCTCGCCTTGCAGGCTCGCGTGCTCGCCATGCCACGCCCGCGACGCGCACCCTCGTGCGTCGTCGCCCGCGGCTGCACGCGCGCGGCCGCCTGCCGCCGCCATGCACCGCTCTTCGTCGGCTCCGTCTTCGTCCTCGACCCGTCCAAATACAAATTTGAAAAATATAATTACAGAAACTATTCTATTACAATTTTCAAATCTACACTAATCATGGATTTTCTCATGATTTTACAAAACAATTCAGCCCTACACAGATAAACCACCACGGGCTGAATCAACGGGTTGCCACGAGGAACAAAAACCAAACATCCACAATAATAAATTCATACATGCATAATAGAATTCAATTATGAACAACAGAGCCATAAATCAGAAACCTGGCTCTGATACCAATTGTAGGGTTTTTACGTGAACCGAATCACCAAAACCAAAACTGAACCGGATCGATCTATGGATATTGCCCATAATTACAATTCTCAAAACCCTAGCATGCTCCTATGAATTTAATACATAATTGTGGATTGAGAGATTACCGTAAATCCGTAGAGTCTGAACCTATCTTTCGCGTTTGAATTCCAAAATCCAATTCAACCACGCGATCCGATTTAATCTGCTGAAACAGAAATTAGAGATCTAATTTCTAGATTAAAATTGAAAAATAGAAAGAGAAGAGAAGACAAATCTGTTCTCCAGATTAAATCTTCAGGGATGTGTCCCAATGCTGATCAGATCTACTACTGGTGAGGACTCCGTAGAACTGTATTCTGAGCAGGACCAGAATCGAAATTCTCCTCCTTTTTGAACCAAAATTGGCGCCCCTCTCTCTCTCTAGGGTTAGTGTGTTTCAACTATCATACAACTTATGAGAGAGAGCTGTCTATTTATAGATCTAGGGTTGGAAACCCTAATGGGCCATTTTGGGCTCAATTCAGCATATTTAATTGGGACTGTCCTGGGACCTAATGCAAATAATAAAGTGGGCCTATAAATTATTTAATTCCCATGTCCACAATCCAGGACACAATTAATTAATTAATATTAATTCTTTTTCACCACAGAATTAATACTGGCCTACCCCTTTATTACCACGTTATGAGAACGGGCTGCATTAATTGAGAATCCCCATATTTAAGGTTACCGAACATTCATTAATTAATCGGAGCCTCTGACAAGCTCTAACTACAATTATTTAATATCTTATAATTCCTGAGTAGTACCACTCAAACCTTATCACTCGTGCCTGAACTTAATCAGCCTGCGGGACTTTGGCACGATGAATGTTATTGAGCTCCTCAGGGAATGTCCTCATCCTATTACTCGGATATGGTTACCTAAGTTCAGTCTCAGGCGGTACTACACGAACTGCTGTTACCCAAGATGCAGATATACGAGCGCGCTGTGTTGGCTCTCCACCATGGCAAGTCAAAGCAACAGTCAACCCGTGCAAACCCCTGAACCTTCGTTAGGGTTTGGACTCAATCAATATAACGAGATCTTGTATTCGCTGATGTCAGACAGACGAATATATCTCACTGCGGTCGATCAATACGCCACCTCTGCATACCAGCATGTCAAGTAACCAAGACAGACTACTTATTCTGACAATGCTGCAGCCATCCGGACATACGTATCCTCATACGCTGTCTCGGCTGTGATCAAGGTTTATGTCTCACTAGGTCAAGTGATCAGACTGTCTTCTGCGATCTACAACATGCCGTATGATCGTCCCTATCGGTGAGACAAGAGGATACCATTGTTCATACATGTACGATTGTTAACAGATAGGAGAAATAAACCGTTGTATACACATTGTAATAAATGCTTTCAGTATACAAAACAAATCATGATCCCCCAACTGCATTGTCCACTGACTCTTGGGTTTTTTTAGTCAACCCTCGGTAGAAAACATGGTCCTGCTCCTTGGTGTCTACTCTATGGCCTGGGCAACTCCGCAGCAATTTATTGAACCTGCTCCACGCCTCAAATAGGGACTCATCCATCTTTTGGTGGAACTGCAGGATCTCCATCTTCTTTTGAATGATGACTGATGGTGGGAAGAAGGTGGCGAGGAACTCTGCTCTGAGATGGGACCAAGTACGGATGCTACTGCAGTCCAGGGCTGTAAACCACGTCCGAGCCTGATCACTAAGTGAGAAGGGGAACAAGTGCAGCAGGATCACATCCTGGATCACTCCATTCTGCTTGATGGTATCACACACCTCTACGAACATCCTGAGGTGGGTGTACGGATCCTCCACTGCTCAGCCTCCAAACTGGTTCTGCTGAACCATCTGAATCAAACCGGTCTTGAGTTCAAAGTTATTGGCGGTGTTGTCAATAACAAATCCCTCATTCTCGGGCTGTGGTCTATACTTATTGGCCATCGCGTTGGGGTCCTCATCATCTGAGTTATCTTGGCGGCGCCTTTCTCTTTCCCGCTCTCTTTCTCTCCTTTGGGCCTCGAGCCTGTCTGCTTC
>JAPKLW010000658.1:319972-354367 GCA_026898455.1 Plectranthus barbatus
GCTTCCCTTTCTGCCATGAGTTGCTTGATGATGTCCTTCATTTGATTGACTTCTTGGACTAGGAGAAGGGAATTCTATAGAGTAATGAGCTATGTTTGAGTCCTCCAAACGTGGCATCTCTGAGAATTCCTCATCGGTTCGGTGTCGTGGTGCCTCCATGTTGGTGCTTGTGGCTTGTTTTACCTTGCTTTTCCTCATCCGGGCTGTAGCCTAGATCTCTGGATCAAAGTTCTTGAGTGGTTAGCCCCGAGCCCTTGTGTTCATGTACCTGCAGACAAAAACAAAAGAAACTAAAAATCAGCACCCGTGTCGATCGATAGAGAAGCTATTGATCGACACAAAGGACGCGGTTGTTTCGATCGACAAGGAGGCTGTCAATCGAAACAGAGAACAAAACCCAGAAAACACACGTGAATTGAAATTCAAAAATAACACACCAAAAACCACAATCAAACCTTAAAACTCGAAATTAAAAACACCAAAATTAATAAGAACGAAATTAAAACAAAACTTAAATAAAATTACAGCCTCAATCCATCAGAACTAAAAATAAACTAATAGTTTGATAAATCTGACAAATCCCTGACAACGGCGCCAATTCAATAACCGAATAAATGGTGAGCAAATAAATTTTTACACCCGAAGGTGGTCGATCCCACAGGGACTGTACAACGAAATACCCAAAATACTAGCCACAATTTCTAGAACATAAAAGTTTGAGGGTTTTGAAAAGGGGATTTTGTTTGGAAATTTCAAGATGACAATGCGATAAAATAAAGGGTTTTGAAAACAATAAAGGAAAGCACAGATCCTAGGGCAGATAATCTAATCATCAACATGCAATTTCAATCAACTCAGCAATAGGGAAAACATAAGATTTTAATGGACTAAATTCCTTAGTCTGGCAATTTAAATCCTAGATTACTAAATAGTCTCAAGATCACCAATTCAGTTAATCTCAATAATTATCTAATTAATTCCTATGCAAGTTTCTTCCTTTTGAGACAAAAACCAACATATTTAATTCTCTCTTCCTATTAACAATTTTCACCTCTTGGTCCTTCAATTGATAACTATAAACCTAGACTCAAATTCACCTCTCAGTCCATCTTTTAATCTAGATTATTAAATTAATCGCAGAGGAGAATTAAACCATGCAAAGAGAGTCGATTTCAATTATGCATGCATCAGAAAAGAAAAATCATACCCCTAGAACCTGTTAGGGTTCTAGCCACAAAACATGAGTAGAAAGAAAACAAACATATTATTACCTCAATAATTGAAATAGGAACCTTCAAGTCTTGTAAAAACTCCAATGCCAATTATTTTAAGTGTCAAAAGCTCTGAAAAACTCACTTTAATTCGTGCATAATTAAGTCTTATTTATAGAGGAGAGAAAAAGACCTAAACTGGGTATTGGGCTAAAATAATAAAAATTGCCAAAATAGGCCAAAACTTGCTTTTCGGACTTCTATGTCGATCGACAGAGTGCCTGTCGATCAACACAAGCATCAGATCAAAATCCGGGTTGAACTCCATGTTAATTTCCCCTTCCGGCCTCCTTGTCGATCGATAGGGATCCTGCCGATCGACATGCTTGCATGCATCAAGCCCTTCTTCTTCTGCCTTGCTTTTGATCAACTTCCGACCTCTGTGTCGATTGACATGCACCACGTCGATCGACACAGAGGTCCTGCTTTTGGTTTTTGGCTTCGTCTTCCAACTTGGTCGACTTCCCGTGCGTCAATCGAAGCAACAACTCTGTGTAACTCAGCTCTTTCATCATTTCACCTCTTTTTAGCCCTAAGTACCTGCAAAACTTACCATAAAGGGCATAACGTTCTCTATAATAGTCTCATGCACAGAAATAAGTAAAAACATAAACAAAATGCACTATAAAATGGAGAAAAATATAGATAAGTGAGTAACAATATGAGCTTATCGATTGGCACACACCCAGTTTCGACCTCATAGTCAAGCAGTTGTTGCTTGATCGAAAGCACTTGAGCACAGCAGCTTGCTGAAGCAACATACTCATCTTCCGTTGTAAACGTGGCAACTGAGTGTTGCTTCTTGGTGAACTAACTTACAAGCTTGTGACCTAGGAACTGACATGTTCAGCTTGTGCTCTTCCTATCGATTCTGCAACCTCCAAAATCTGAGTCTGAATAAGCATTGAGAGTAAGCTCTTCAGATTTTGGGTACCAAATACCTAGTAACTCTGTCCCTTTGAGGTATTTGACTATTCTCTTAGCAGCCTCCATGTGCGATTTATTTGGATTGGCTTGAAATCTGGCACAGACTCCAACTGAGTAGGAAATATCTGGCCTACTAGCAGTTAAGTATAGGAGTGACCCAATAATGCCTCTGTATGCTGTTGGGTTGACTGCTTTGCCTTACTCATCAAGATTGATCTGAGCACTTGGGCTCATCGGAATCCTCAAGGGCGTGGTCTTCTCCGGGCAGAACTTGCTGATCAAGTCCTTGGTATATTTATTTTGATTGATGAAGATTCCTCCTTCAGACTGAATAACTTGAAGGCCCAAGAAATAGGTCAGTTTGCCCATCATGCTCATCTGAAAGTTGCTTTGCATCAGTTTGGCAAACTCCTCACACATCTTCAAGTTTCTGCATCCGAATATAATGTCATTGACATAGATATGCACCAGAAGGATGTCTGATCCATCCTTAATTTTGAACAGCGTTGTGTTAATTTTGCCCTTCCGGAAACCATTCTTGAGGAGAAACTGAGACAGCGTCTCATACCAAGCTTTGGGTGTCTGCTTTAACCCATAAAGAGTCTTCCTCTGTTTGTAAACTTGGTTTCCTTCTTCAAAACCTGGGGGTTGTTCCACATATACTTCTTCTTTGAGCTCCCCATTCAGAAATGCACTCTTCACATCCATCTGGAAAACTGTGAAGTTGTTGTGGGCTGCATAAGCAAAGAATAGACGAATAGCTTCAAGTCTGGCCACTGGAGCAAAAGTTTCGTCGAAGTTGATCCCTTCACATTGAGCATATCCTTTTGCTATCAGTCTTGCCTTATCCTTACTATATTCCCAGTTTCGTCTCTCTTGTTCTTGAAGACCCATTTGGTGCCGATAACTGACTGATGAGTTGGTCGATCCACTAGGTACCAAACTTCATTTCTCTTGAACTCAACAAGCTCCTCATGCATAGCATTGATCCAGCCAGTTGACTTCAGAGCATCTTCAATCTTTGTAGGCTATGATTCCTGAGATATAAAACAAGTAAGCAAAGTGCTCCCTTGTCTCGTGCGAATTGTATTGGTGATAATATCCAACATGGCTTCCTCTGGATGGTTTCTCAACCATTTCGTCTTCTGGAGCTGAGTGACTTCAACAGGCTGGACGAAATCTTCAGGATACTCAGTATTGTCTGCTCCCGATACTGGAACTTGAATTAAGTCATTTTGATTGGAGTCTTCTTCCCCAGTATTGACTTCCATATCCTGAGCTCCTTGGTCTTCTTGACGAACTACCGGTTGGATATCTTCAGGATGAGTACCTTCACTTTCTATATGGTCAGTTTGAACAGGGTACTCTGTTCCAGTTTGTCCTTCAAACTGAGATCTGTTTTGATCTCCTGAAGTTCCCCCTTGATTGATGCTCGAGTTTATCGACAAGGAACCAAACGCCTTGGTTAGGTCGATTGCATCACCGGTATCCTCATCTGAGTTACTTGTGTGATTCACCATTGATTTGGTCTGAGAAACTTGATTTGGATCGTCTTTGTCAATAAAGTTTCTCCCAATTGTTGACCACAGAATCACCAAGTTCTAACTCTTTCAAGGTCCTGCGCACTAAGATAGACTCATAAAAAACAACAGAGCATCTTACTTCCACAAGTCTGGTTGTCTTATTGAGTACTCTGTAGCCCTTGTATCAAAGCTTCTCCCCAGTAACCTTCCTTTAAGTCAGCTTCAGCGAGCATAGTCCTGACTGCCTCCTTGAGTGTTCTGATTCTTCATTCGGCAAGACCATTTTGCTGAGGCGTCCTTGGAGCTGACTTCTCATGAGCGATGCCAGCATCAGCACATAAGTCCATCAGTGGACCATTGCAAAACTCAGTCCCATTTTCAGATCTGATTCTTTTGACGGTGACTCCTTTGCTCTGGGACTGAGTTTTGCAATGGTCCACTGATGGGACTCAGTCCCATTCTACATAGGAATAATTATGAAGTTTTGCTAAACTCATGAGCTCTAGAAGTTGAAGTTTCAGTTCATCTTTGCTCTTCAGTAACCTTACCAAAGTATATCTCGAGTAGTCATCAACCACGACGAGAGTAAATCTTTTTTCTCCAATGGTAGGCGGCTTGACTTGTCCAAATAGATCCATGTGAAGTAGCTCAAGGATCCTATCTGTGCTTGCTATGATGGATTGATTTTTGAATGATGCTCTGGTTTGCTTTCCCATCTTGCACGCTCTGCAGACACCTTCTTCCTTCTTGAAACTGACTTGTGGTAGGCCTTCCACAAGCTTGTGTTTTGCAAGATGTCTGATTGACTGGAAATTTAGATGGCTAAGTCGTTTATGTCATAGCCAGTTGACTCCTTCTTGGGATGAGCTTGTTGCGACAAGGCACTTGTCAGGCTTTCCGCTCTCCCAATCCACATAGTAGAGACTTCCATTATTTACACCTTTCAACACAGTCTCCTAGGAGTTTTTGTCATTGATCCAGCATTCTCCTTCGGCAAAAGTCACCTCATATCCAAATTGGATAAGCTAACTCACACTCAGCAGATTGTAGTTGAGGTTGGTGACTAAGGATACATCATTGATGATAATTCCATTGCTTTCCAAACATCATTTGCCGATTACTCTCCCTTTAGAGTCATCTTCAAAACTGACAAGTGGTCCTCTTGACATTCTCAGTTTTGAAAGGAGATTGCGGTCACCGGTCATGTGAGTTGGACATTGATAACTGTAGTTTAGCGATTAAGCAGCGAGCAAATAATATTTTTACACCCTAAGGTGGTCGATCCCACAGGGACTGTGCAATGAACTATCCAAAGTACTAGCCACAATTTCTAAAACATAGAAGTTTGAGGGTTTTAGAAAACGGGTTTTGTTTTGAAAATTAAAGATGACAATGCAGATAATAAAGGTTTTTAAAGCAATTAAAGAAAACACAGATCCTAGGGTTGATTATCTAATCATCAACATGCAAATATCAATCAACTCAGCAATGGGGCAAACATAGATTTTTGTGGATTTAATTTCTTGGTCGGACAATTTAAATCCTAGATTATTAATTAGTGACTATCTCCTCTCGGTCTCAAGAACACCAAATTAATCAATCTCATAATTATATAATTATTCCTATGTAGGTTTCTTCCTTTTGAGACAGAAAACAAACACAATTAATTCTCTCTTCCTGTTAATAATTTTCATCTCTCGATCCATCAATTATTAACTATAAACCTAGATCTCAATTCACCTCTCGGTCCTTCTTTTAATCTAGATATAAAATTAAATCAGAGAATTAATCCATGCTTAGAGAGTTGATATCAATTAACATGCATCAGAAAAGAAATCATAACCCTAGAACCTGTTAGGGTTCTAGCCACAAAACATGACTAGAATTAAAGCAAACATATTATAAATTAACTTACAAATAAAGAGGAACCTTGAATGTCTTGTAAAAACTCCAAAGCTCAATTATTCAAAGTGCAATAATGCTGAAAAGATAGATCAAAAGCTTCAATTTCATGCCTAAGAGGTCCTATTTATAGGGGGAAAAATTAAATCTTCAAAAGGTAATGGCTTGGGAAGGAAAAATCTCCAAATTGGGCAAAAATATGCCTTTTCGGCGCGCGTGTCGATCGACGGGCTGCATTTTGGTCGACGGGGTGCCTGTCTGTCGAGATAGAAACCTCTGTGTCGCCCGAGATTCCTTCCGTCGACTCCTTCTGCGCAGTCTCACGGTTTTGGCCATAACATGTGCTCCCGAACTCCGATTGACCCGATTCCAGTTGCGTAGGAAAGATAACTCAAAGAAATTTCTATTCCCATGCTCCATTAGGTCAGATTCTACGTGTGGAAGAATTTGTGATTGTTCCTTTGAACATCATCTGCTTTCAGTACGGGTTTCCAATGAATTCGGCCTAAAACCTGCAAAATCTTACCATGAAAAGCATAACACCCTCTAAAATAGTCTCCTGCACAGAAATAAGTAAAAACATAATATAAAACACATGAAACAATGGAGAAAAATATAGATAAGTGAGTAATAATATGAGCTTATCAGACATCCACTGTCCAAAATCCATGCTCTTTTCTTCTTTGTAAGTTGACCTTGGTGACCTTGTACCTGATGGATTTATATACTGAAAGCATTATGATTGGTATATTATGTACAAGGTCGATTGGTTAATATACTGGGAATCATAAATATTGTATGTTCATCTCCTGTCTGAATTAACAAACATGTGTCGCAAATGCAATTATCCTCTTATCTCGTCGATAGGGAGATCATACGGTGTGTAAAAGATCACGGAAGATCGTATGGATAGTTTGACCTAGCGAGATATAAATAGTTATCACAACTGAGACAGTTCCAGGATAAACTGTCGGTGTAGGCTGCAGCATACGTAGTAATAAGCATCTTATCTTGGATGGCTTGGTATGCTGGTGTGGGGCACACATTGATAAGGACCTAAGTCGAGATCGATTCTTTTATCTGACATTAAAAGAATCTAGATCTCTATGGCTTGACGAGATCCTAAGCCTACATGAAGGTAGAGAAGTATATGCAGATTGTGTATTACTTTGAGTTGCAGTGAAAGGGTCTAGTTGAGCTTGTCTGGTACTGGAACTAGGTAACCACATCCAGTATAGGATGGTGACATTCCCTGAACAGCTCAAAAGGTTCGTTATGCTAAGTCCTGCAGGTTGATTAAGTTCAAGCATAAGTGAAAAGGTTTGAGTGGATTGATTCAGGAATATAAGATGTTAATTAATTAAATAGCTTGTCAGAGCTTAAATTAATTAACGAATGTCTGTAACCTTAAATGTGGGGATATACCGAGCCCATGCAACCCGTACCTCAAAACGTGGTAGCAAATAGGTAGGACAGTATTGATTATCTGGTGGAATGAATAAATATTAATTAATTAATTATATTCTGGGTTGAATATGGGAATTAATTAATTGATAGGCCTTATTTGCATTCTGGTCCCTGGTCTGGCCCATGAAACTCAAGCCTAATAGAAGTCCAGTATTTTCCTATAAATAGGCCTCAGTTCCTCAGATCTCAACACACCACAAGATCATAAGTTGCACACAGCAAACCAGGTTTTGGGAGCTGTGATGATCGACTAAGATCTGAGAACGAGGAGGAAATTCTGCTTCTCAACCGGGCAAGGGATCTGATAGAGAATCTTCACCAGATTTTCAGATCGAGTTGGGATACAGATCAGAAGATCAAATTAGAATTAAATCTTTGTGCGTGGGAAAGATCAAAGGGAATCTCCGCACACTCGTTCTTCAGAGTTCATCAATCCAGGTATTCCGCATAAACCTTCTTATGCATAATAATATAGGAGCATGCTAGGATCATTCATAGGCATAGCAATTTATTTTGATATTCCAATTAACGATCCTCGGCAAATGGACTTCGTGATTCAGTTCACGAATCCCTTCAATTGGTATCAGAGCCAGGTTGAATTAATTGGCTCTATCGGAAAAATAATATTGCCTATGAATTGCATGATTATTATTATTGAATGCATGCTATGGATGGTTTTAGATTGAATTGTACGTTTTTCGTCCTCGTGGTTCTCGGGTTAATCCGCCCTTTTATATGGATTTGTTTTTCACCCACGAGATAAATTCGTGGTTAGATTAAGATTTTTAGATTGTAATTAGGATTATCCTATGTAATCTTTTATTTTAAAAATTAAATCTGTAAAATGGAAAACGAAGAACACGAAGAACGAAGGACCGCACGACGGTGCCAGCACGGCAGCAGGCTGCGCACGGCAGTCGCGCGCGGCGAGGGGCACGGCAGCCACGACGGCGGCACAGCCGAACGAAAACCCTAAGGTTTCAGCGCGCGACACGCGCGCGCTACAGGCAGCAGCTGCGCGGCCTATAGCCGGCCAGGTGCGGTGCGGGGGTCTCGGGATGGCGATGCAGGGAGGCTGGCGCCTGCTGGGACGGCTTGCGAGGGCGGCCTGGGCGCGGCGGGGGTGCGCAGCGCGGCGGAACCCTAGGGTTTGCGCGCGTTCGCCGGTGGCAGGCGGATGCTCTCCGGGCGGAGGCGGCGGGACCTGGTGGTGTGGCGAGGGCTCGGGAGGCGGAGGCCGGCGACGACGGTCGGTGGGGGCGGCGCGGCCGCAATGAAGCGCAAACCCTAGGGTTTGCGGGTGCGAGCCGGAGCGCGCGTCTCCTCCGCACCTTGTGTGGATTTCTGGCGAGCCTAGGTGAGCCGACGGTGGAGAAGAAGGTGAACGGCGGTTCGGGCGACGGTCAGGGCAAGCCAGGGCGGCAACATGCGAAACGGGCAACGGCCGGGGGAGGCGGCATCGCAGGCTGCAACCATGCACGTACGTGTATGGCTGCTGCGCATGCTGGGAGCCCTCACGGCGGCGGCGGTGATTCGCCGGTGGTGGCTCGTCGGGCTAAGTTCTCGCGGGCTATTGGGCTTGCAATGTGTGCCCAGGCCCGCGATTTGGTAAATTGGCCCAGTTGTCCAATTTTCTGATAAATCAAATCTTGGAGGCCCAGATTCAGATCTCAGTCCAAGTAGTGGGAGCACAGTCGAAGATTTGTATTATTAATTTCAACTTGCAATAGTTAGAATTAATTTTATTTCGTATCATGGGGCCACGAGGACATTTTTTATTTGCTTTATTATCTGTCTTCGCATGATATACGTGTTTAATTTAATTGCGCAGCATATAAGCATGTTGTAGATAATAGGAGCACGTTTACTGCTTTTATTTACAGCTTTAAAGCATGCTATGTGATTTATTTTGTGTAATTAATTATAACTATAAATTCGGGGTTCATGCCATGCATGATAGAATTTTAGCAATGTTATAATTATGGCTACATAAAATAATTTGTGCAATTGAACCTTATGAACTAAAATTACTAAGCTCATAATTTAGTAAGACCTCCACAAAGCGATCCTTTATTGGAAGTGGGTAATTTATTAGGTAAACGTCTACATGTGTAGCTTAATTAATTTATTATTCATAAGTTCTAATAGATAGGATTTCTTAAAACAAACATATTTCATGTGAGAAGTGGGAGTTCATGCGTAAACGTCTACATGTATAGCTTGCATATTGAATTTTCATAAGTTCTCTAGGGATTGAATTAAATGAGACAACCTTATTATAGGGATCGGGTGTGTTCTAATAGATCCTTATATGGGAGGGTTGGCTTTGGTGGTAAGCTGGCTTTGGTGGTAAGCTAGCTTAGATGTTATCCAGAGTATAAATCATTTGTGATGTCCCTGCTCTGTAGGATAATATGGTCTTAAGTTAGTCTCCAATTATTAATTCCATATGTCTAAGGAACCCGAGCATGGATTGGAATTAAAGGACTGGAATTGAAAGATGCAGTCTGGTTAAGTGTTTTGTTGTAAGCGTCCACATGTGTGGCTTGCAATAGTAATACTTAGGCATATTGGAGGAAACATTAATATTGCTTTATCATAAGGTTTCAATATTTAATTGTTTCAATAGTTTGCGACTATGTTTTAATTTCTGTTTTAATTTATTGTTTTCAGACATGTCTTTACCGAATGTAATCAATATCTTAGCACAAAACCAATTAACCGGTCCCAATTTCCAAGAATGGAAACGCAACTTGGATTACATCCTTGTCGCAGAGGAACACAAGTTTGTCCTTGATAACCCTCGTCCGGCTGCTCCCACTAATGCTTCGACTGATGAGGAAAGGAGCTACTATAATAAGTGGCTCAAGTCAAACAATATAGTGAAATGCTATATGATGACTACTATGTCCAAGGTACTTGCACAACAACATCATTTATATGATAATGCTAGTGACATAATGGACAGCCTCACAGCGACCTATGGTGAGTCAGACCGAGCAGTCAGATTCAATCTCATGAGGGAAATCGTGGGAAAGAAAATGGCTGAAGGTAGCTCGGTCAGAGAGCACGTGGTCGGCATGACTCACCTCATGGATGAGCTCACGCTGCACGGAGGTGGTATCGATGCGGAAGCACAGGTTGATATCATCCTCAACTCTCTGCCAAAGTCCTATGAGAAATTTAGACTGAATGATGTCATGAACAAGAAAGAGTACACTCTTAACGAGCTACTCAATGACTTGATGGCAGCAGAATCAGTAATGCAGCCAGAAAAGATTGCTTTGGCTACTTCTAGCAATCGTCCTGTTGCGCTGGTTGGCAAGAGGCGCAAAGGAATGTTTAAGAAGAAAGCCAAAGGTACAACTTTTGGTAGAAAGTCAAGAAGGACACCGGGCGTGCATGCTAAAAGGGACAAGTGTTTCAGGTGTGGCAAGGCTGGTCACTGGAAGAAAGATTGTCAAGTCAGGAATACTGGACAAGGTGCGTCATGTGCATTTATAACGGAAACATGTTTAGCATCGGTTTCTACCCATTCTTGGGTAGTGGATACTGGAGCTACTGACCATGTTTGTTATACTTTGCAGGGGTTCAGGCCGACAAGGCAGCTGAAGCATGACGAGATTGCCATCTCAATGGGCAGCGGAGAGCGAGTCTCAACAGTAGCCATTGGAGATTTTACTTTATGCTTTGAAAACAATGTTTTGATTTTAAGAGATGTTTTATATGTGCCGATTTTTTGGCAGAACTTAATTTCAGTTTCCAAGTTATTTTGTGATGGATATTCAGTTATTTTTTATAGTGGAGTTTCTATCATTGGTAATAACGGTGTTATCTGTCATGGCAAACTGATTGACTCTCTCTATATCATTGATTGTATGCATAAATCTTTCGTGAATGTTGTAAACTCATCCAATAATAATAATCATTTAAAGAGAAAGTTTTCTTCCGATGAGGATCAAACATATCTCTGGCACTTGAGACTAGGTCACATCAATCTAAAGAGGATTAAAAGATTAGCATGCGATGGGCTCTTGGATTCTTTCCAAGTGGTACCGCATCAAATCTGTGAGTCCTGTATAGAAGGAAAGATGACGACCAGACCTTTTAAGGCAAGTCAGTCTCGAGCAGAGAATGTGTTGGAATTGATCCACTTTGACTTATGTGAACCAATGTCCACGCAAGCTCGTGGAGGTTATGAGTACTTCGCCACATTCATTGACGATTACTCAAGATTCGGATATGTCTATTTGCTTCGCCATAAGTCTGAATGCTTTGAGAAATTCAAAGAGTTTAGGACTGAGGTAGAAAAGAAGCTAGGTAAGACTATCAAGACACTACGATCAGATCGTGGTGGTGAATACCTCAGTAACGAGTTCTTGCAGTACTTGTCAGATAACGTGACTACATCCCAGTGGACTGCACCAGGAACCCCTAAACAAAATGGTGTAGCGAAAAGAAGAAATATAACTCTCTTGGAAATGGTCAGGTCGATGATGAGTTATGCAAGCTTGCCGATTTCAATTTGGGGATATGCCTTGGAGACAGCGGCCTATTTACTTAACCTGGTACCTTCGTAATTATCCTCTTATCTCATCGATAGGGAGATCATACGGTGTGTAGAAGATCACGGAAGATCATATGGATCGTTTGACCTAGCGAGATATAAATAGTTATCACAGCTGAGACAGTTTTTAGGATAAACTGTCGGTGTAGGTTGCAGCATACGCAATAATAAGCATCTTATCTTGGATGGCTTGGTATGCTGCTGTGGGGCACACATTGATAAGGACCTAAGTCGAGATCGATTCTTTTATCTGACATTAAAAGAATCTAGATCTCTATGGCTTGACGAGATCCTAAGCCTACATGAAGGTAGAGAAGTATATGCATATTGTGTATTACTTTGAGTTGCAGTGAAAGGCTCTAGTTGAGCTTGTATATCTGTATCTTGGGTAATAGCAGTTTGTGTATGACTGTCTGGTACTGGACTAGGTAACCACATCAGTATAGGATGGTGACATTCCCTGAACAACTCAAAAGGTTCGTTATGCGAAGTCCTGCAGGCTAATTAAGTTCAAGCATAAGTGAAAAGGTTTGAGTGGATTGATTCAGGAATATAAGATGTTAATTAATTAAATAGCTTGTCAGAGCTTAAATTAATTAACGAATGTCTGTAACCTTAAATGTGGGGATATACCGAGCCCATGCAACTCGTACCTCAAAACGTGGTAGCAAATAGGTAGGACAGTATTGATTCTCTAGTGGAATGAATCAATATTAATCAATTAATTATATTCTGGGTTGAATATGGCAATTAATTAATTGATAGGCCTTATTTGCTATTTGCATTCTGGTACCTGGTCTGGCCCATGAAACTCAAGCCCAATAGAAGTCCAGTATTTTCCTATAAATAGGCCTCAGTTCCTCAGATCTCAACACACCACAAGATCATAAGTTGCACACAGCAAACCAGGTTTTGGGAGCTATGATGATCGACTAAGATCTGAGAACGAGGAGGAAATTCTGCTTCTCAACCGGGCAAGGGATCTGATAGAGAATCTTCACCAGATTTTCAGATCGAGTTGGGATACAGATCAGAAGATCAAATCAGAATTAAATTTTTGTGTGTGGGAAAGATCAATGGGAATCTCCGCGCACTTATTCTTCAGAGTTCATCAATCCAGGTATTCCGCATAAACCTTCTTATGCATAATAATATAGGAGCATGCTAGGATCATTCATAGGCATAGCAATTTATTTTGATATTCCAATTAACGATCCTTGGCAAACGGACTTCGTGATTCAGTTAACGAATCCCTTCAGTACCTGCATAACAGATAAGGTTAGACAAAAGGTACTCGTGTTTCTGCGGGTCCTGCAGGGTTAGTGTTATGGATCCATCCTTTGAGAATCCATACTTGCTTCACCTTATATCTAGTTATCAGAATTTCTTCTCCCTTTCTCTTCCTCTTTAAAAAATTTAAGCAGTTTCTATGCACATCTGAAGAGAAGAGGTGAGTGTGTGAAATCTGACCTGAAACTAAGTTTCTAGGCACTGACTTCCTTAAAACTGAGTTTTGGTTGGGCTCTCGGAAACTTGGTCCGGAGTGTGTAGTCTTCCTAGTCCTAAAAGTAGAGAATTGGTTGGACTAAGACCTCGTATAGATGTTCTTTTTATACGGATAAGTTCTCCTCTCATACGAATTATGAGTTGGGAACCTCAGATTTTTAGAATCTGTAAATGAAATTAACTTTCTATAAATTACAGTTTTAGCTATCGAGATGGGTTTCCTTATGTTAGGACCATTTTGCTCAACCCACTTCCTAGGCCTAAAGGGCTTCATCTTAGGTTTGTTTGACTTATGAGTCAACATTTTTCTAAACTTGGGTGTCGTAGTCAGTTTTGAAATTGACTGTTTCCTTCTGTCCTGATTAGCCTCTAAGGAGTCTTTGTCATAGCTGACTACTCATTTGCCTGACAGCTTGACTTCTAAACCAGAATTCTTCCTAAAGTGATGGTTTGAGACATTCCTAGTTTCGAAAGTAGAAGCCTGATTGCTCAAATTATTCTATGTAAAACCTAAACCTCACTTATCAGAAGAATGTCTTGGTAAACTTAGAGCTTCTGAAACTTTGCTAGTACTAGAGTAAAGTGAACAGATAAGTTTTTGATCACTAGCAATTTTCAGTTTATGAGATGTGCATTTTTCAGAAATAGATTTGAATGATTCAAGTAATGTAGAATGTTATTCTCTAAGTTTAGCTAGATCTGCTCTTACTGGCTTTGATCCTTGGATCTCCTCAGTCAGTTTTGAAACTTTCATTTTCAGTGAAGCATTTTCACATGCCAAGACATTTTTTAACTCAAAAACTTAGCAAACTCTCTATTTAAAGTTTCAAGAGTAACATCCTCTGAATCTGAGCAATAGGCTTCAGAGTTGTCTTTTATGCATGCTATAGGAATAGAAACTGAGTTGAAAATATGTACCAGAGTAGTAGACTCTGTTTCAGTTTCTTCCTCTTCTCCGAGTTTTGCCATCAACACCAGGTTGGCTTCCTCCACTGCCTCATCATCTAATGTGTAGTAGACATCGTCATTATATGAGATGTCTGGCACCTCAGTTCTGGAAAGCATGGCCTTTGCAACTGCTCTGGAGGCTTTCTTCTCGAACACCCTCTTCAAGCGCTCCCTTTCCTCCTTGGAAACTAGTGGGCACTCATACTTGAGGTGATCTGGAGAGTTGCACACAAAGCAACCTTTGGGAGTTCTCTCGCTGAATTTTAGTGCGCTGGGTTGCGAACCTTCCTTCCTGGCTCTAGCTTTCTCAAGAAGTCTTGTCAGCTTCCTCATCTGCTCCTCAAGCTCTTCAATTGAGCTCTCTTCCTCCTTCTTCTGGTTGGAAGGTGTGGGTGCTGACTTTGATGTGGACGTCTGTCCCGAAGATCTGTCGGCTTGGTAAGGCTTTTGAGGCCTCCTCTTGAACTCCCTTTTTGCGAAAAAGGCAGCATCTCCTTCTGGATGTGTGCTGACACTTTGCACTGCTTCATTCCTGTTCGCCATTTGTATGTCCCATTCATGGGCTTGGAGCTAGGCGAACACATCCTTGGTCATCATCTTGGAGAGATCTTTCTCATTTAAGTTGGTGGCTTTGACGAACCAGTCCTCCTTGGGCATCATGGAGAGAATTTTTGCATTCATATCTGCAATCTCATATGTTCTCCCCAAGTTTTTCAGCTCACAGATAATAGCATTGAATCTAGCTTCCATTGATTTGACACTTTCACCAGGAAGCATTTGAAAAGATTCATACTTATCTACACAATTTTGAAGCTTGTTTCACTTCATCTGAGTTGTTTCTTGGCTGAGGGTGTGATAAGTTCATATTTGTACTCACTTATCCATATTTTTCTCCATTGTTTTGATTTAATTAGTTTATGCTTTTAGTATTTTATGTGCATGAGTCTATTTTAGAGGATGCTATGCTTTCGATGCTATGTTTTGCAGGTATTTAGGGCTAAAAAGAGGTCAAATGATGAAAAGAGCCGAGGTACAAAGAGTTGTCGCTTCGATTGACACACGAGAAGTTGACCAAGTTGGAAGACGAGCGAAAATCCTGAAGCAGGACTTCTGTGTCGACCGACATGGTGCATGTCGATCAACACAGTGGTTGGATGTTGATCGGAGGCAAGGCAGAGGAAGGAGGCTCAACATGTGCTGGCATGTCGATCGACATACACGGTGTCGATCAACACGGATGAAAGAGGAACTTATCGACATGAAGGAGAAACTCGGATTTTGACTTGCATGTGTGTCGATCAATGTGGTGCATGTCGAGCGACACAGAACCCCGAGAAGGAAAATTGGCCTGTTTTGGTTATTTTGGTTATTTTAGCTCAATTCCTAGTTTAGATATTTTGGCTTCCCTATAAATATTGAACTCATTATGCACGAAATTGTTCAGCACTTTTACTTAGAATATTGTAGACATTGGAGTTTTTACAAGACAATGAAGGTTCTTCTTCACTTGTTAAGGTAATTAATAATATGTTTGCTTTTATTCAAGTCATGTTTTGTGGCTAGAAACCCTAGCAGGTTCTCGGGCTTGTGATATTCTTTTCTGATGTATGTTTGAATGAAATCAACTCTAAAGCATGGTTTAATTTCCTGAGATTAATTTATTGAATCTAGATTTAAAGAAGGATCGATAGATGAATTTGAATCTAGACTTATAGTTATCAATTGAAAGACCGAGAGGTCAAAATTGGTAATAGGAAGAAGAAATTAAATATACTTGTTTGCTGTCTCAAAGGGAAGAATCATGTGTAGGAATTAATTAGATAATTATTTAGATTGACTAAGTTTGTGTTCTTGAGACCAAGAGGAGATAGTCACAATTTAGTAATCTAGGGTTTTATTGCCTGACCAAGGAATTTAATCCATCAAAATCTGATTTATCCACATTGCTGAGTTGATGAATTTGCATGTTGAAGTTTAGATTATCTGTCCTAGGATCTGTATCTTTAATTATTGTCTTTTAAAACCTTTAATTTTATGCAACTGTCATCTTTATTTTTCAAACCAAAATCCCTGTTTTCAATTTCCTCAAACTTCTATGTTCTAAAAGCTATAGCTAGTATTCAAGATGTTTCGTTGCACAGTCTTTGTGGAACCGACCACCTTCGGGTGTAAAATTTATTAGCTCGCTGCTAAAAATAGTTTATCAAAACGACGCCAATTTGATCACTGATATTTCTACCAGATTAATTGCAATACAGTGGCTAAATAAATTTATAAACACCCTTAGGTGGTCGAACCCACAGAGAATGATGTACGAAATAAACTCATGTACTAAAACATAGTTTTTGGATAAATTATTTGAGAAATCGAAAAATGGGTTTTTGAAAATAACAAATAAAAAATTAAAGCATATAAAGGATAATACAGATCCTAGGGTTGAATTTCTACTCTGGATGACAAATAAACAAATATTCATGCAACAGGTGAGATATCATAAAAGAGTTAATATTTCCTTGGTCTGGCAAATAATAAATTAGATTAATAAACAAGTGCCTATATCCTCTCGGTCTCAAGAACACCTATTAATCAACCTTATTAGATCAACATATTTAAATCCCTACAATCTAGTACTTCTTGGTCCGACAGTACAGATCGCATCATGTATTTCTAATGTCACTATCAATATTCAACTCTCGGTCCTTCTATCAATAGCTAGAAATTTAAATCAATTTTCACCTCTCGGTCCTTCAATTAATTTAGAATTATAAAATAAATCAGGAATCACAAACCATCAACATTGAATTAATAAACATGCATCCAAAGTTGTACAAACCCTAGAATCTGATAGGAAAATTAACTAGGCATAAAGTAAAGAGACTTAATTAAAGGAAAACTAAATTGCATAAAAATAAAGAAGAACATTAAAGTACATAAAATTAAAGAGTTGAAATAAAACTAAAAACTAAAGAGAAACTAAAAGAAATCCTATAAAGGGATGTCCCCAAAAGGGAGTCCAATGAATAATCTAATCTAGAGGGGTATTTATAGAGTTTGTGTAGGCGTTACATGACAAAGTCCTATAAGGAATAAGATTAGATTTGGTGCAAATCTAAATCTTAATATCCTATTTTACATGAATCTTCCTTTTTGGGTCTTCAAGGCTTCCAAGTTGATGTATATCTTTTATTTCCACCAAATCTCGCCCAAAAAAGGTGTAAAATCGCATTTTCCAGCAAAATTGACCTGCATGTCGATCGACACCCAGGTTGGTCGACATCCCAGATGTCGGTCGATACAGAAGCTTCGCCAGAAGTCCTTCACTTGCGCAGTTTCACAGTTTTGGCCATAACTTTTGCTCCCGAACTCCGATTGACCCGATTCCAGTTGCATTGGAAAGCTAATTAAATGATATTTCTATTGCCATACTCTATTAGCTCATATTCCACGTGTGCAAGAATTCGTGACTGTTTTTTCGAACATCTTCTGCTTTCGGTACGAGTTTCCAATAAATTTAGCCTCAAACCTGCAAAATCTTACTATGCCAAGCATAAAACCACTCTAGATAGACTCATGCAACAAAAAAAAGTAAATAAACTTAAACATATCAAAAATACTAATTAATCAAATCAAATATGAGTGAAAATATGAACTCATCAGGGTGCCATCTTTTTGGCGTTGTTGTGCTATAAAGCTTCAACAACCAGTGACTCTGGTAATGATTGAAGAATGAGCTCTATGGCCACTGAATCCAGCTGAAAATGAACTTTGTCGTCGTTCATCTACTCTGCATAAGGCTTCTCCACTATCTCCTGACCTTCTGCTCCTCCGAGCTGAGTATTCACCTTGGTGATCTTTAGCGGTCCGGTAGATAGAACCTCTGCCATTTCTGGGTGGACATTCTTCAGCATGATCAACGAGCGTTTCTTTCATATCTCAAAATTCTCTGATGAGTACTTTGGAAGCTTTGTAATCTGAGCCATCTCTGTGTACCTGAGCTTAAACACACAAAATAGAGACCAAGTACAGAAAACAGAACGAAGTGCAGAAAAATAGAGATCTGGTCCTAAGTGACTCAACACAACCATAGTCTGTAAGAACCTTGGCGCGTGATACCACTTGTTGCTCCTAAGATCAAAGTGCAAACTGTGCAGCGGAAGGTTTGTGTATGCAACAGAAGTATTAAATGATAGTTGCACTGGTTTACATAAAGAGAGTATAATCAGTTTTGTGTGTAGAAAGCTTAAGCTTAAGTCTCAGTTTCAATTAAGTCAGTTTCATAGTACATACACTTCAATACTTGGACAAGTATTGAAGGTTTCAAGAGTCAGTTTGTGAAATAGAAAAACAGAGCATGTATGAAAGAAAGCAGTAAACAACACACAAAATTTATAGTGGTTCAGATTTCAATATCCTACATCCACTCTTCAAACCCAAGGTCTGGATAATTCACTAAGTAAATACAACTCTCCTTACAATCTATACTTAGTCCGTCGGCACCTCCGTCCTCCGGTCGGCTGTGGCACTCACCTAGGAACTCCTTGCAGACTCAGTTTTCAGGCTGAAGTGGGGACGCACCCCGCAACCTCCTTCCTGGTGGTTGGATGTTTACTAATTCTTCCCATAATAGGTTAGATGTTTACTCATTCTTCCCAGAACTCAGGTGGTTGACATACGCCCGTGAGAATCAGAATCCAGACTAGGAAACTGACTGCTATAACTATATCTCAGAAATATATATTCACCAAAGAAGAGCTTCAGTTTTATAGCTTCAGCCTCGTGCTAGGAGAAGTTAACACGGTATAACTTGAGTCGGAGACTCTAGTCTCGTGTAAGGAAACACATAAACTTAGGGAGTTTGCAGAGAGGGAGATCCTCTTTGTCGTATGAAAACTTTAGGATTCTAAGCTCAGAGTTCTCTCAACCTTGTATGATTAGGCGTAGATAGTTCTTCTCATTGATGTGTGCGCTAACCATTTGAAGGTTGAGGTGCAAACCCTTTTATAGAGGATTTCCTCAAGGCATTTTGAATTTCTGCTCGTTAGACACATAAATCCAAACGTTAGACTCATGGAAGATATTGTCCAATCGTAGCCCATGCCTTAGGTCTGCGACCTGCTCTGCTGCTGCGTTAGTGTACCATACACTAACTTTATGTCAGACTAAGTTCTCAATTTGAGGAACCCAGGTTTGGATAACCTCGTACTGACTTACACTTGGGCATATTTGAAATGCCTAAGTCTGACTGAGCTTCGATATCTTTCGAATAGCTCGATCTTTAAAGGTAGAGGCTCTCGTACTGACTTACAAAAGTCAGTACGACTTAGCCCTCATACTGACTTCCCTAGGTCAGTATGGTAAACCCTCATATTGATTGTCCACAGTCAGTATGGAAAACGCCCTCATACTGATTTCTCCGGATCAGTATGGAAAACTCTTATACTGACTTCTCCTTAGTCAGTGCGGGGAAGCCATCATACTGACTTCTCCTTGTCAGTATGGTAGACCTTAAACTGAGTGCTCCATCTCAGTTTTAGGTTAAGGCTATACTTGCTTGAAACCAAGTTTCAGGCGTGTAGATCGTGAGTTCTCGAGCATTATCTTTGCTCAGTCTTCAGCCTAAGTTCTATTACAACTCAATTCGATCCTATACAAGGATTACAAGTTAGAACTCTAAACTCTGAAAAACTGACTAAGATGTCTTACAATCTTTGACCCACCAAAACACAAAAGTAAAGAAAGATTTCTCTAACAAAAATCCTAACAATTAATAAATATGATCTTAAATATTAGAAGTAGATTTTAGTACTATAATTATGATAAATATATTAATAAAAAATAATTCGGTTAATCGGGTCAACCTGTCGGATTCTAAATTTTTTTCGAGTGAAAATATTTCAACTCTAACCTACATTTTTTATGCGGGTTAATTGGATAAACCCGCAAATTTTGGGTCAAATTGGCATTCCTAATTACGGCACCTTGAGATCGATGCCTTGATAATTAGTTGACAAGTATGCTCTAAATTAAGTTTGTGAATGAATAAGATTATTCATCAACTGCTTAGCTATCAACTTGAGAAAAACTTATTTAGTGAAGCTCGGTGTGTATGGTTAGGGCAAAACCTTGTAGAATCGACAAAATCAAATTAATTTAGTCGGTTTGACTAGTTTGACAGAAGTGTATCAGTCGGGTTGATTTGAAAAACTTCAAACCGTATGATTTAGTTTTGCCAACGGTTTGAATGGTAAAATCGATTATTTCGGACGGAGTGACGTATATATCGAATTATTCTAAGTATAATAATGATAATTAAATATTATTTCATAAAAATTTAAAATATCAATTATGATAATATATATGTCCGATATTTATGTCATTTTGAATTGCACAACTTCTAATTTTTTTTCTACTACAACCGTAGCCTCATTTTTTTATAATATATTTAATGATAAGAAAATTGTATTTATAGTAATTCTATTTTCTCATCATTCGTACATTAATATTTGTAATGGTCAAAATGATATACTAATTTCATTATTTGATCCATTAGTCGAATAATTTTTAAAATCATTTAAACCAATCGAACCAAATCGTTTAATATGATTTGTCGGTTTGGAATAATTATTTCATTAATTTGGTTTGTGAAAATTTCAAACCGTAACTATTAATTTGGTTAGTGCCTCGCCCTCTAAACTGGCCAAATCAGATTGTGCAAACCCCTACTTTATAGTGTAACCAATTTGTGAGCTTGTGTATAAGTTCGTTAACTAAAATTAGTATTATAAACAATATATTACATTGGTATTATAGGAATTTGAAAGCTAGGAAGTTAATTAGTTAAATTTAAAATTTGAAGAATGTAATTAATCTAAATAGTTATAAATCTACTAATAGGGAGTGGATTCTATGCTAAAACTTAATTTTATATATAAATGAATCTATATCATTCATCTAAAAAGATTAATGATTGAGATTAATTTTTTTCCTAATATTTAATATTTAATTGCTTTATAAATCATGTTTAATTAATGAAGTATTATTTATAAAGCAATTAAGCACGAACGAAATACATGCTTACTTCTCAATATTTGATGATTTAATTTAAATCATTAATACTAACAATCTAATAATTTAAATTCATTCATATTTAACACAAATTTTAATTTTAATATTTAATCAACAACTCACATCTAATATACTTGGGTGATAATACTTGAAGGGTAACGCGTTGATGCGAGTTAACTGAAAATGCTTACTCGTTGATATTACAATTGAATTTTATTTTGAGCACAATCAAATTAGGCACACTGGCTCAACCATTGTATCTCTATTTTTTTAAATTATTATTATTATTATTATATTATCTCTAATCTTATGAGTGGAAGTAATTAGTCACGACTGCTTATTAATTAATTGTTGAAGATGAGATGATTTTTTTTTAAAATTTTTTTATCATCATAATTCGAACTTTTATGAATGCATGTACTTTATGTGTTTAAATTAATTAAATTTTCATTTTTCAAAAAATATAAATATTCCACTACAGTACATGTCACTAGTCTTTCATGTAAATTTCAAATTTCGGAAATACTGAAAATTTAATACAGACGCCGAAGTGGGAGTGTGAGGGTTCTCTTCTAGGGTTTGCGGAAGCTTCTCAATTTCTGACTGCAAAAATGGTGGGTCTATCGATTCAGTCCATGCTCAAAGAAGGCCATCGCCATCTCTCCGGCCTCGACGAAGCCGTCATCAAGAACATCGATGCCTGCAAAGAACTCTCCACCATTACTCGCACCTCGCTCGGCCCCAATGGTATCTCTCCATCTTTTTCTTTGCCTTCCATTTTTAACTAAAATGTGTTCGAGCTGTTGAACTTTTTAACCACCACATCTGCGGCAGTAGCCTGTGACGATCATTACTAGTGTGGCTTAGTGCTTGCAGTTTACGTCTAGCCTGTAGTATTGATTACTTAGCTTTTTTTTAGTAGAAATCGGATCGGAAGGATAAAACTTAGGTCTCTTAACATTTCATGAGTTCCAACAATTTTGGTTTGAGAAACTAATGAATATGCTTGGATCTGATATTGACCTATCTAAGTTGTGGAATGTGACTATTGTGGTGGTTATGGTCTTAGTTGAATAAACTTATATTATGTGAAGGACATGGTGGGGCAGAGTTGTACCATTTTCAGCCGTTTCTATGCTTGGAGTAGGTTTACTGCTAGCAGTCTACTTGCATCTTCCAGTTCTGATTTCTCAATCTTAGTTTGATGGAAATCTGATCTGAAGGATTGAATTATGAATAATTTGAGTTCTGAAATGGAGCATGGACAAAGTCTGGCCTTGTAATGGGACATGATAGAATCTGTTATAAGTGATCTAACTTGTGCAGTGCAATAATTCTGGTGATTATACTATCAGTTGAATGAACTAAAATCATTCGATGCCATTTTATGCTGGGAGTAGAAAGCTAACTGGATTCCGTAGTCCCTGTAAGAGCTCCCTGTCTTAATTTGATGAATTGTATGAATTCTGGCTAGTCAAGGTCATGACCTTTGTATTATTCAGATCTGACTCTGTGGTATGAAGCTTTGTTTTACCATATATTTGCAAATGACTAATATAAATTCAACAACTCACTTGATGCCCATTTTTTTTTGCTCCGTGCCACTTGGTCTTAGATGATTTTTTTACGTTATATCTCTGTGTATTCTAATTGGATAACTAATATATTTTTGTTTGCACTTATTATATCCTCTTTGTTTTTTCTTTGGAAAACATTTATAATTTGCCCTTATCAATCATATGCATTTTTTTACATACACCTCTTTTGTTGCTAAGGCATGAATAAAATGGTTATCAATCATTTGGATAAACTATTTGTTACGAATGATGCTGCGACTATTGTAAATGAGCTTGAGGTTCAGCACCCTGCTGCCAAGATTTTGGTTTTAGCTGGAAAAGCCCAGCAAGAAGAAATCGGTGATGGAGCCAATTTGACTGTTTCTTTTGCTGGGGAGCTACTCCAAAATGCTGAAGAGCTTATTAGGATGGGACTGCATCCTAGTGAGATAATTGTTGGATACACAAAGGCAGTTAATAAGGTTTGAGCTTGAGCCAATCTCGTTTTTAATTATTGTGAACAGTATTATGGTGTTTACTTTTGATGACAAACTCAGAATCGTGTTCTTGCAGACCATTGAGCTGCTGGAGGAATTGGTTGAAAAAGGTTCAGAAAATATGAACGTGAGAAACAAAGATGAAGTAATTTCACGAATGAGATCTTCGGTGGCCAGTAAACAATTTGGACAAGAGGATATTTTATGCCCTCTTATTGCTGACGTAAATATCTGCTTTGTACTTTTTCATGCCGTTTCGGCATTTACTTTCCACATTCGAAATCTATTTTTGGCATTCCTTAACACCTACTATTTTCTTTGAAGGCTTGTATACAAGTCTGCCCCAAGAACCCTACTAACTTCAATGTGGATAATGTACGAGTTGCAAAGCTATTGGGCGGAGGCTTGAATAATTCTTTGGTAGTCAGGGGTATGGTGTTAAAAGGTGATGCTGTAGGGACTATAAAGAGAATGGAGAAGGCCAAGGTGTGTATTGCAGCCACATACTCTGGTTGTGTACAGTTGTTAAACGAGTGTCTGTTATCTTATATTGTATGGCATGGATTAATGAGAATGTTCCATTTATGTCGTTGTTGTCTTCGCTTCTTAAAGTTTTAAATAGATCAGAATTAAAATTAATTATTGCAGTATGTTTGGGAGGTGTTTATTGTGATTTAGTGGTGGTAGAAAGCACTAATGAATCATGGATGTTGCCTTTGCTGTTGAAGTCAAATATATTACTTGAACGACCGGCATTTGTTATGAAGAATGGTTTTTTTGTAGCCTATCACGTTTTTGCTTTGATTTCAATACTTGCAGAATTTATGGATGATTTTTTACTGAGTTTCGGGATTTGCACTGCATGTTACCTGCAATTTATAAAGGATCTATCGCTATCTCCTGCCAGGTTGTAGTTTTTGCTGGTGGAGTTGATACAACTGCTACTGAAACCAAAGGAACCGTTCTTATTCACAGCGCTGAGCAGGTTTCCCCTCTTGAGCTGAACTTTTCTATCGAATTTGTGAGGAATCTGCTAGAAACATTGTTTCTTTTGCCATACATGTTTATTTTACGATACAACATAAGAAGTTGTATGTGCTAACTACATATTCTCAGTTTGAGTGTGAAACTGAGAAACAGGCATTTAGGCCTCCTTTTAACTTATTTTTCACATTCAGTTCTTTTAAGGTTTTGAATTTGACTTTTTTCTTTGGGAACTGACAATTTGTAGCTTTATCTCCTGATTGGCTTCTCTAATGGAAACAAGCTTCAAGTCTTTTTGAATGCTGAGCATGTTTGCATTTTTTGATGCTATACAGTTAATGTTTCTCGGTTGCATGGCTATTTACCTTGCAGTTGGAGAATTATGCAAAGACTGAAGAAGCTAAGGTTGAGGAGCTTATCAAAGCAGTTGCAGATTCAGGTGCACAGGTCATTGTTAGTGGAGGTGCATCTGTTGGGGAGATGGCATTGCATTTTTGTGAACGCTACAAGTACGATCTAAATTCAGTGTTCTTTGTAAACTGTTACTTGGTACTTTATCAATGTTACTTTTTTTTTTTTTTTTTTAAATTTTTTTTTTATCATGAATTGCCCTTAAATAGAACCTAAATTCATTCTTCTTAGATTTGATATCTTCATCTCGCCAGATTTAGTGAAGTAGTTTCATAATCAGGTTGAATTATTTAATGTTATATAATTTTAGTTTTATCATACAAAAAGCACATAATTTGAATATTAGATATGTTTGTTAGTCTTATATATATGTGTGTGTGTGTCTGGGTATGTATGTATATAAAATTATAAATTGAAAAAATAATAATAGTTATACATTTGATATATTTTGGGAATATTCAATTTAAAACCATGTACCTTATGTTTTCAGAAGAAAAAGTAACATTAAGCTGTGCTAATTATCATATATAATTTAATGGGGTCAAACAACAGCCCTTTGATGCGCATGGCACTTGAACCATTCAGGAAGGTGGCAAGCTCTGTAACTTGCACTTTCTGGGGCAGCAGGGAGTCCCAATTCCAGCATTAGATGGTTTTGGGAAATTTCAAAGATAATGGGTGATCAGTGATTTTCGTATCAAGTAATGCAAAATACACATGCTTTGAGGATTATGTCATTTTAATTCCTTCCACGATGAACTTTCTTCTCCAAATATTGTGCACCATCATTGCAGTCTTGATCAAACATGCTCCTTTTCAATTGGGTTATTATCATGGGTAATTTAATAACTACGGCATGGTTTTGTAGGCTCATGGTGTTAAAGATCAGCTCTAAATTTGAGTTACGGCGATTTTGTCGCACCACTGGAGCTGTTGCTCTTGTAAGCATTGCCAATTAGATAGAACATTATGCACATCTTTTTGGTCTTCCTTGTCAATCTGCATCTTCATTTTGGCAGTTAAAGCTAAGTCAGCCGAGTCCAGATGATCTTGGATACGCTGATTCTGTTTCAGTGGAGGAAATAGGCGGCACGAGAGTATGCCAACTAGCTTGTATCCTTTTCAATTTGTCACCCTCAGTTCCGTTATATGACTCTTTGTGCTGGTTTATAGGTTACAGTTGTAAAAAATGAGCAAGGTGGAAATTCTGTTTCAACTGTTGTGCTACGGGGGAGCACTGATAGCATATTGGATGATCTTGAAAGAGCAGTAGATGATGGTGTGAATTCGTACAAGGTACTTTTCATAATGTTTAGGTCTCAACCAATTGATTATACTAACTTTTATTAATCTGTCTCTCATTCTCAAGTTTCCAGTTCATATCATGTCAAACAAAAGATCTCAAATGTATTTTTAATGCTACTTTCCACCAGGCCATGTGCAGGGATAGTCGGATGGTACCTGGAGCTGCTGCTACTGAGATTGAGCTAGCTAAAAGGCTGAAAGAATTTTCTTTGAAAGAAACTGGGTATTTGTTCAATGCATCTTTATATTCCAGCTTGTGGTTGCTAACTATATTATTCCTGTAATTTGGGGTATGCAGTACTATTCTTGTCCATCTTGTGGCATCTCAACAGTATATAGCATATATACCACCTTAGTTCTCAATTTTTTTTTTGGGGGGGGGGAAGTTAATCATTCCCTCGCTTAATCCCCATTTCCTTTCTCCTTAAGCCACCAAGCATTCCCATAAATTCCGCAACTCACTTTCAAGGATGAGTGCCTACAGCTGAGTTGTTTGAATTCACTACAGCTGAGTTGTTTGAATTCACATCATATATAATGGCCTCCCAAAATTTTGATTTTACTATGATTTGTCAGTCATTTAATATCGGGAATTCCCTCAACTCTTATAAACAATTACTTAATTTATTCCTGCCACATTTTTGTCTTGAACTGCAGTCTTATATAACAGTTTTCTTTTATAGTAGTTATTTCTTACATGAAGCTATGTCTGTGCAGATTGGATCAGTATGCAATAGCAAAGTTTGCTGAAAGTTTTGAAATGATACCGAAGACACTGGCTGAAAATGCGGGGCTTAATGCTATAGAAATCATATCATCTTTGTATGCTGAGCATGCATCTGGTAACACCAAAGTGGGCATTGATTTGGAGGAAGGGGTATGCAAAGATGTCTCTACCCTTAATATATGGGATCTCTACATCACCAAGTAAGCTTCGTAATGCCAGATAGAAAGCTACTATATTCGATTTGTTTATAATTGACAAGTATGCAATATTTACCTTTTGGGCCAGATTGTTTGCCCTAAAGTATGCTGCAGATGCTACCACTACTGTCCTGCGCGTGGATCAGGTAAATATGCAATAGGTAAATATTGAAAAACCCAAACGCATAATATGTTTAATTTTTTTTTATGCAGATAATTATGGCAAAACCAGCTGGTGGTCCAAAGCCTCCGGCTGCAGGAGGGATGGACGAAGATTAAGTAGCCGGTGGCAACATGTAGTTGTGAGTTATTGACATACCCTGATGGTGGTGATGGATAGGGAAGAGTGTTCAGGCATTATTGGAAGGTTTGTGATTTACGAGTATGTGTGATAAGAAAAACCAGGATGGAATTGAATTACTCTGGCTGTGATGCATTTTGAAGCAGTAGTAGTTGGATTTTAGAAAATTTTGTAGAGTTTCTGTTTGAACATGCATGCTTTGTGTCTTTGATTAATGGATAGGGTCATTTGTGCAAATTTTTTTCTACACAAGAGCTTCTCCAATTCAGCCCCAAACCTAAATGCATATGTTTGCTATTCAAACTGCAATTTAGTTTTTAATGCTGCAAAAACGCCCCTCCTGTCTCTTTGGTATTCAGTTCTGAAAATCATTGTAGGATTTATATTTTTATAGCCTTTTCTCTCAAGGGCTTGTCAGTATTGAGCATCTTGGAATCATGTTATTATGTATGCCTCAGACCTCTCTCTCTCTCCACTGCTACCAAGTTAATTTTTGCTACATTTTGTATAAAAAAAACGCACGACATATTTTCTTAATATTTCTACCATAGAAAAAGCCCATTCTGGATTTTTGATTGATTGGTCATTAATTATGTTTGTGTGCTATTTGTTTATTAGTAATAATGTTATCGAACGATAGGTATTGCATTTTATTGGTCTCATTATTGGCCATGCAACATACAAAAAGGCTTGTCACACACAGTTGCTTCAAGTTAGGGGTTTAATAGTGCTGACTATTGCCGTGTGGAGCTTCAAATTTTATTATCAAATATTTCGAAACTACAAATTTCAATGTAGAATAATTTCTAAATGCTTATTTCTTTTAAAATAATTTTAACTCATTCTTGCAAATGTTAAAAAGTCTTTTCTGAGTTCTGACACTTGAGCTCAGATAGAATTCTGTAACAATCTAAAGGAGATTGTTCTGGTAGGGATAACAAATATAATTTGGGTAGATCTTCAAGGAAACATGTGTTTTATAAGACAATCTTTTCGGAATGAGTTTTACAATGAAAGTTTAAGTACATCATTTATTATGCTTAATGTATGAAACTTATTATTTAGTTACTATGAATATATTTGGATTGGAATACGTTCATAATAAAGTCAATTTTGATCGGGATGCATAAAGTGTAAAACACATTCTATTTGAAATATTTTACACATATCTCATACAAGTTTTGTCATAATATCTTTGTTTATATGAATCTAAAATTAAAAAGCAGAATAAAAGAATGGATGAGTGATGAGATTAAGAGCTTAAAAAAGATGGATTTGTGCTTCTGAAGTTAAGCAGAGACGGCGTTGGATTTTAGAAGCCCGGAGTTCCAACTTGCAACATAATCTAGGCCTTGCTCCATCGTCAGCTCTCTGCTTTGTATCAACACTTGCTTCGGTTCCACTACTGCTAGTGGTGACCTGCCTGCGGTCCCTGCACCCTCACACACACTCTCTCACATTGCATTATCTATCCATCATTCCAACAATTTGATTACTGGAATGAATTGTTTACCTCATCTACTTCGACAACTCCTTCGTCCATCTATGCCTTATAGTTGTATGCTCGAGCCACCAACCCCAGTTCCTTCACCTCCGACCTCGAAAAGTGGCGAGCAGTTAGAGCCAGCTCTATTGCATTCCAAAATCCCACGAATCTCGGGAGCCTTTGCAGCGTCTCTATATCTGCCGCCACCACCCCCACCTCCACCTCCTTTATCAAGAAATTCACCCCCTTTGTACAATACCTCAAGTCGCACACCATTATCATGTCCACGCTTCTGCTGATGCATGCCCCGTGCACGGTCGCGATCACTGGCTTCCTGCACTCATCCAAAGCCGTCATAGCCCGCTGCATCTCCTTAATTGCGCGACAAAGTCTCTCCCTGTCACTGCCCAAAGTGGTTGCGGCAAGATTGAGTTGGAGGTCAATCTCGGCGCAGAAGTGTTTGCCGGTGCTAGAGAGGATGATGACAGAGACATCAAGGTTGGGGTCGAACCTTTGGAAGTTCGAAATATACAAGGAAAATGTCGAATATATCATAAACTATTTAAAAATATACAAATACATCTCAAACTATTTATTTGAACGATGAAAAGTCAAGTCATACACAATGAGCTATAGTCGGTTTTCTGTTGATTGGGAAAAATAGTTTGGAATATAAATGCATGATTTAAAATAATTTGGGTATTTACATAAACATTTTAATAGTTTGAGATGATTCGAAAAATGCATAGAGTTCATGATGATGCAGTTTTTTGAGAGACTTTATTTATAGAGAATCCTTGTATGAAATTTGAAATAAACACTTGAATATTAATTGCAGGAATAAATACAAAAAATCTTATTTGTTGCTTCAAAATATGTAATTGCTAAGAGAGTATAATGTGTGTTTTTGATAAACTCGTATTTCGCCTCACTTATCATCTTGTTTCCTTTATTGTTTCATGCATTTGCATTAATTTTAGGTTAATAATCGAGCATGAGTTGTTTATAGAGGATATTACGCTTGTCGTGCTAAGTTTTGTAGGGTTTTGGGTACAAAAAAAATGGAATGGTGAGAAGATGAACAAAAGATGAAAAATCCGCTCAAATTACATCTGTATCGGTCGACAACCAGTGTATCGACCGACACAGAGGACAAGAAGGAGTCGAGGGTCGAAATGAAGATCGGGCGATACGAAGGATAAAGATTGGTGTGTGTGTCGATCGACATACGGAGTGTCGACCGACACAAGACCGAGAAGAGAGAAGGAGTGATGTCGATTTAGCATGTGTGTTGATCGACACAGAAGGGCAGAAGACAACTTTTCACCCAATTTGGAGATTTTCCTTCTCAAGCCTATTACCTTTTGAAGATTCAATTCCCTTTATAAATAGGACTTTTAGAGATCGAAAATAATGTTCAATTTCTAATTTATTTTCACTTTAATTTTCAACATTAAATTTCCAGTTTCTTTAATTTACTTGTTGCTTTGGGAACTCGAAGATATTGAAGTCAATTCCAGTTTTCTTTATGATTCAAGTAAGTTCTATGCAATTCAATATGTGTATTGTTATTTGTGTTTTTAAAATGCTAGGCTAGAAACCCAAACAGGTTCTAGGGTTTTCACCATCATTTTTAGCATGTTGTAATTCAATTAAATCCAACCCTAATTAATTGGTTCAAATTCTATGGTTTTGACTTTAAAATTTATTTTCAATTGAAGGATCGAGAGATGAAAATTGGATTAGATTTATAGTTGTTAATTTGAGACCAAGAGGAGATAATTAACAATAGGAAAATAGAATTTGACACAATTATTTTCTGTCTCAAAAGGAAGATTCGATTGTAGGGTTTAAATCTGTATTTTTATTGAGATTGACCAGTTTGTGCTATTGAGACTCAAAAGGTAAAATTCACTTTATAGTAATCTAGGTTTTAATTGCCCAACCAAGGAATTAATCCCAAATTATCAGATCTTCCACCATAATAATAATTTGGGGTTTGGATTGATTGTTTTATTGCATGCTGATTGGATTGGTTGAATTCCCTAGGATCTGTGCTTTTTATTTATTGATTTTATTTCAAAGTTATTTTCTTACTGAAAACAAAAACCCTATTCTCAAATTTGGATTCACTCAAACAAAGAATTGATAAACTATATCCAGTGACCACTACTCTAGAGATTGATTGGGTTGCAGAAGTCAAAAAGCTCCGTGAAGAGTTCGCAAAGTTGGAGGCCGGTAGAGCTTCAGTAGCAGCATTGTTAGATCTAAACACGACCATCATTCCTATTGAGGCCGACTACATCTACCGAGAAAGCTGTTCGAGCACCTCCAATACCGCTGAAGTAAACTATGCTAATAGAGGTTACAACAACAACTACCGAGCTAACAACTAAGGGTATAATTATAGTGCTCGCAACCATCCTGTTTTTCCTATTCTAACCCTTCTACAGCTGAAAATCCTCCACCGGGGTTCAATGTTGGTGCCAGCGGAGAGATTGTGGAGAAAAAGAAGTCCGTAATTGAAGAGGTTCTAGAAGAGTTCATTAAGAGCTCAGAAAACAAATTTGGCAAGGTGGAGACCGAGATGAAGGGGATGACGACTCACATGCAACACATGATGAAGCACCTTCAGATGCTCGACACGTAGTTGAGTCAGATTTCCACCACTTTGAGCAGTCAACACAAGCCAGACCAACTCCCAAGCATTACAGAGATCAACTCAGACAAGGCAAAATAAGTCAACACCATTTCTTTGAGGTCTGGTACAAGGTACAATGGTCCGAGCATTCCTGAGGATGAGTTTAGGGGCGAGGAGGACGAAATTCCTGTAGAAGATGCCTCTGTATCGCTGACACAGAGTGTGTCGGTCGACATAGGAGGTCGACAAAGATGACATTCGGGTGACACAACAGACAACTCGACTGATAGGGGAGATGCAGGTGTGTCGATCGACACTCCCCCTATCGGTCGACACAAGGGTTCTGAAGCTGCAGTCGACAGAGATGGAGATCGCTCGGCATAGAGGAACTGAAAAATTGAAGAGGAAAGATGATTCAACTCCTCCGATGCCCTTCCCCCAAAGATTTGCAAAGAAGAAGAAGGAATCAAAGTTTGCTCGCTTCGTGGAGTATCTCAAGAAGGTCAACATCAACATTCCATTGATCGAGGCTCTCTACGAGATTCACGGCTACATGAAGTTCTTGAGGAAGTTGATGAACGAGAAAAAGCCAGTAATTGAGAATGAAACTATTTCTATTCATGAACAATGCAGTCTTCTTTTGCAGAAACAGGTTCCAATGAAAGATCCGATCCGAGATGCTTCTCCATTCCGATCGAGATTGGGGGGAGAGAGAGTTCTGGAATGTGCTATGTGACACTGGAGCAAGTATCAACTTGATGCCCTACTAGGCCTGTGCAAACGGTCGGTTCGGCCAAAAACCGACCGCCAGTCCACCAACCGAAACCAAACCAACCGTCTACCCTACCCGACCGTCGCATTTGTAAACCGAACCGTCCACCGAACCGAAATTGGCGGTCGGTTTCGGTCGGTTAAAATGAAATCAAAATAATAAAAAACCTAATTCTTGAACAAAGTTTTCATTATCTAATCATGAAATCAACCGAAATAAACAAAAACATTAAGAGTTGGGCGGGAGACTGAGAGTAGAGCGGGAGACTGAGAGTCAAGGAGTCGAGCGTCAGCGTGAGAGACTGAGTAGAGCGGGAGTGGCAATGTGGCAGCCGGTAGAGGTGGGCGCAGCCTGCGGGCGGTTCGGTCGGTTAACCAAAAATTTATGAAATAATTTCTCCATTTCTCAAACCAGCACACAATTATAAAAGAATATAGAACCAGTCCATTCACGAGAAACACATCTCTATTTTTCGCGCGCGCCAGAAACGAGCCAATGAGAAATCCAACTTGCGTACTGATAAACGTAAGGCTACTTGTGAACAAGAAGAGAGGGATTGAGAGACACTACGGCTTTGTTGAAATGAGGTGTTGCACTAGGGTGAAATGTTTGGGAGTCGAAGGATTTGAGGGAAGAAATGAAGGCTGCAGGGGTGAGAAGTTTTGGATTGGAAGGGGAAAAGGAAGAAAATATATGTGAAAGAGAGAGAATATGGTGAGTTGGTGAGTGATGACTCTTGAAAAAAGAGAAATAAATGTAATGGAGTAGTAAAAAGAGATTACATATTGATAGAAGATAAATGAGTGCCTCAGATAAAGAAAGTAGTAGGGTTGGTATGAGAAAAGTCTGTCAAATAAATGAGAGTGCTGTATAAATTTTGAAAATATGTGCCTACACTACTTAATGTTCGGTCAGTTCAGTTTACCCGAAATTAATTTTTACAATAACTATTAACCGACCGAAGTCTATTCGGGTTTTGAAAAATTAACCGACCACCGAACCGACTTTACATATAACCGAACCGAACCGACCGAAATTTATCGGTTCGGTCGGTTATTTCGGATGTCGGTCGGTTTTGCACATCCCTATGCCCTACTCAGTCTATAAGAAGTTGCAGATTGGCGAGATGAGGCCAACCACAATTACCCTTCAGATGGCGGATAGCTCGATTTCTCGACCAAAGGGAGTAGTTGAAGATATTTTAATTAGAGTAGGCCATGTTATCTTTCCTACTGACTTTGCTATTTTGGAAATGAAGGAAGAGAATGGAATGCCTATGAAATTTGGAAGGGAACTCTTGTAGACAAGTGGAGCCTTAATTGACTGTCGAGGTGGAGAGATTACACTCCGAAAAAACGACGAGATGATCACCTTTGTGATTGATAATATTCAGAAGGAAGCTGTTTGCAACAAAATCTCTACCACCACTGATGAAGAAGCCGCCGAGATTAAATGGGAGCAAGGAAACGGGATGGCAAAATCACCAATTACACCATCATCTTCCGAGCTCACTACTGTCATTCGTGATCGGATGGTCTACATGATCAATGGAAGGGGGTGACGAGTCTGGACCCGACCACCTTGGTGAGGAAAGCATCGTCGAGCCACGACAATAACTAAGGCACTGAATGGGAGGTAACCCATTATTTTACTTGGTTTAATTCTATTTTTCGTTGATTTTTGTGTTTTCTTGTTTATATTCCTTTTAAAAAATAATACATTGGAGCTCTGTATCGATCGACACACAGGGTGTCAATTTACACAGAGGGGATCGACAAAGCACATTTTAACCCAGCAATTTGATCGACAAGAAGGCTCTGTGTTGATCGACAGGCCCCCTGTCGACCGACACAGAGTGCCAGCAGCCTAAAAACTCCGTCGCTCGAGTTTTGTGGTCTCCGAAGGATAAAAAGCTGGTGTTTGAGACCAACATTGAGGTACAGTTTCAATCCTAGTCTGATTTTCAAACTTATTCCCTCTGTCAATTGAATAAGTTTGGGGGGAGGAAGACTTGGAATTGAAACGATTTCGTTCCCTTTTATTTAATGCTTTCAGTTTGTTTAAATTCATGCCTAGTTAAAAAAAATTTGCATAATTTTTTGCATTGTTTGAATAAGTTGTGGTTTTGTGGAGAAGATTTTTGTAGCCATGATATAACCCTAGCAAGAATGCGAGACTTGAATTGATTGACTTTTGTATGCGTTGTGAAGGGTTTTCCCGTGAACCGAATCACCAAAACCAAAATGAACCGGATCGATTTATGGATATTGTGCATAATTAAAATCATAATAAATACTAGCATGCTCCTATGAATTTAATAACCAGAGTTGTGGATTGAGGAA
>JAPKLW010000658.1:354377-404871 GCA_026898455.1 Plectranthus barbatus
TTAATTAATATTAATTCTTTTTCACCACAGAATTAATACTGACCTACTCCTTTATTACCACGTTATGAGAACAAGCTACATTAATTGAGAATCCCCATATTTAAGGTTACCAGACATCCATTAATTAATCAGAGCCTCTGACAAGCTCTAACTACAATTAATTAATATCTTATAATTCCTGAGTAGTACCACTCAAACCTTATCACTCGTGCCTGAACTTAATCAGCCCGCAGGACTTTGACACGATGAATGTTATTGAGCTCCTCAGGGAATGTCCCCATCCTATTACTCGGATATGGTTACCTAAACCCAGTCTCAGGCGGTACTACACGAACTGATGTTACCCAAGATGCGGATATACGAGCACGTTACTTAGGCTCTCCACCATGGCAAGTCAAAGCAACAGTCAACCCGTGCAAACCCTTGAACTTTCGTTAGGGTTTGGACTCAATCAATATAACGAGATCTTGTATTCGCTGATGTCAGACAAACGAATACATCTCACTGCGGTCCATCAATACGCCACCTCTGTGTACCAGCATGTCAAGTAACCAAGACAGACTACTTATTCCGACAATGCCGCAGCCATCCGGACAGACGTATCCTCATACGCTGTCTCGGCTGTGATCAAGTTTATGTCTCACTAGGTGAAGTGATCATATTGTCTTCTGCGATCTACAACACGTCGTATGATCGTCCCTATCGGTGAGACAAGAGGATACCATTGTTCATACATGTAAGATTGTTAACAGATAGGAGAAATAAACCATTGTATACTCATTATAATAAATGCTTTCAGTATACAAAACCCATCACGTTGTTCATGATAGTGGTTGAGAATGCCTATGAATGTAGAAAAACACATGATTACTTGTTTCGGAACATGCATTGGCATGATGTTTGAGGATGATTTGATGTTTACTATGGAAGAAACTATTGCCCCAAGTGTGAGATTTGAGCTTTTAATTCGATTGTGAGTGTGTCTGCACTATTGAGTATCTCTAGAACTTGCTTTATTTCTATTCAAGACTGCTAGTGTGCATAAGTTTAGGAAGTGATTTTAGGGCATCTTTTTTTAGCCTATATCCCATACACTGTCCTAATTTGAACATTTATCCTTTGTCAGCCCTTTTGAGCCTAAGTGCTTTTCTTTCTTTGTCTATGAGTTGGAAAAATGATAGGGGAATCAACTCTTGTCTATGAGAGTGGGTTTGGGAGTTGTTTGAGAAAGATAAGATATTATTAGAAGAGTGAAAACAAAAGAAAAGGTTGGGCTCTAGGAAAAAATAGAAAAAAAATGTGTGTATTTGTGTTTGTTTATCCTTATTGTAGGGTTTTCCCGTGAACCGAATCACCAAAACCAAACAGAACCGAATCGATTTATGGATATTGTGCATAATTAAATACAAGATAAACCCTAGCATGCTCCTATGAATTTAATTACCAGAATTGTGGATTGAGGTATTACCGTTATTCCGTCGAGTCTGAACCGATCTTTTGCGTTTGAATTTCCAACTTGAATTCAACCACACAATCCAATTTTATTTGCGGAAACAGAAATTAGAACTCTAATTTCTTAAATAAAATCGAAAACAAAGAGGGAAGAAAGAAATCTGTTGTTCTCCAGATTAGATCTTCAGATCTGTATCCCGGTGCTGTTCAGATCTACTACTGGTGAGGACTCCGTAATTCCGTGGTTTGAGCAGGACCAGAATCGAAATTCTCCTCCCTTTGAAACAGGATCGATGCCCCCCTCTCTCTCTCCTAGGTTTAGTGTGTTTCATCTGTGTTACGACTTATGAGAGAGAGCTGTCTATTTATAGACCTAGGGTTGTAAACCCTAATGGGCTCCTGGGCTCAATTCAGCACACTTTCCTTGGGCCAGACCTGGGACCTAATGCAAATAATAAAGTGGGCCTATAAATTAATTAATTCCCATGTCCACAACCCAGGGCATAATTAATTAATTAATATTAATTCTTTCCACCACAGAATTAATACTGACATACCCCTTCATTACCACGTTATGAGAACGGGCTGCATTAATTGAGAATCCCCATATTTAAGATTACCGGACATCCATTAATTAATCGGAGCCTCTGACAAGCTCTAACTACAATTAATTAATATCTTATAATTACTGAGTAGTACCACTCGAACCTTATCACTCGTGCCTGAACTTAATCAGCCTGCAGGACTTTGGCACGATGAATGCCATTGAGCTCCTCAGGGAATGTCCTCATCCTATTACTCGGATATGGTTACCTAAACTCAGTCTCAGGCGGTACTACACGAACTGCTGTTACCCAAGATTTGGATATACGAGCACGTTACTTAGGCTCTCCACAGTGGCAAGTCAAAGCAACAGTCAACCCGTGCAAACCCCTGAACCTTCGTTAGGGTTTGGACTCAATCAATATAACGAGAGCTTGTATTCGCTGATGTCAGACAGACAAATACATCTCACTGCGGTCCATCAATACGCCACCCCTGCGTACCAGCATGTAAAGTAACCAAGACAGACTACTTATTCCGACAATGCCGCAGCCATCCGGACATACGTATCCTCATACGCTGTCTCGGTTGTGATCAGGCTTATGTCTCACTAGGTCAAGTGATCATACTGTCTTCTGCGATCTACAACACGCCGTATGATCATCCCTATCGGTGAGACAAGAGGATACCATTGTTCACACATGTAAGATTGTTAACAGATAGGAGAAATAAACCGTTCTATACTCATTATAATAAATGCTTTCAGTATACAAAACCCATCAATCTCCCACTTATACTCAAAGCATAACTAAGCTATTACAGAGTATACAGTCCGTCTATCTAGTCTGCTGTCTCTTTAACCACTGTCAGTGGTCGGCATCCACCTCAGACCCAGCTCACGAATATATCTTTCGTAAACTTTCTGCGGCAAGCTCTTTGTAAATGGATCAACAAGATTGTCAGCAGTGTCAATCTTCTTAATTTGCACATTTCCCCTTGATACGATTTCTCGTATGATATGGTACTTTCTCTCTATGTGTTTGCTTGCCTTGTGAGACCGCGGTTCCTTTGAGTTTGCCACTCCACCAGAGTTATAACAATAAATTGTGATGCGCCTCGGCAAGCTCGGGATCACGCCCAACTCTAAAAGGTAGTTCCTGAGCCATACCCCCTCTTTCGAGGCGTCGGAGGCGGCGACATATTCCGCCTCCATGTTGGAGTCAGCAATGCATTTCTGCTTTGAGCTCTTCCAAGATACAGCTCCACCTCCCAGGGTAAACACATATCCTGAGGTCGATTTCTTCTCATCCTGGTCCCCTTGGAAATCCGAGTCTGTATAACCCACAGGGCACAAATCCTAGTTCTTTCAAGTATTTGAGGATGTGCTTTACAGCAGTCCAGTTTTACAGCAGTCCAGTGCGCCTGACCAGGGTTAGACTGATATCTTGCTACCATGCCAACGACATAACAAATATCTGGCCTGGTACACAACATCACATACATGAGGCTACCCACCGTCGAAGCGTATGGTACAAGACTCATCTCATCTTTCTCCCACTGTGTCTGAGGACACTGCCCACTAGAAAGATGAACGCCATGTCTGAAAGGTAGCAAACCTTTCTTGGCGAGTTGCATGCTGAACCGGGCAATCACTGTATCCACATAGGATGCCTGAGATAAGCTCAACATTCTTCTCTTACGATCTCGTAAGACCTTAATACCAAGAATGTAGCCAGCTTCTCCCAGATTCTTCATTTGGAACTGTTCGGATAACCAAGCCTTGATTTCCGACATCACTCCCTCGTTGTTTCCAAATAGGAGTATGTCATCAACGTAAAGTGCAAGGAAGATCACGCTCCCACTGACACAAAGTCGGTAAACACAACTTTTGTTTACCAACTGTGCAAATCCATAGGATTTAATCACTTCATTGAAACGTAAGTTTCACGACCTTGAAGCTTGCTTAAGTCCATACAAGGACTTCCTAAGCTTCCAGATAAGATGTTTTTCGCCCTTGCTTATGTAACCCTCGGGTTGCTGCACATAGATGTCCCTACCTTCTTCAAGGTAACCATTTAGAAAAGCGGTTTTGACATCCATCTGCCAGATCTGGAGGTCCATATGCGCAGCTATGGCAAGGAGTATCCGAATGAATTTGAGCATGGCTACGGGTGAAAAGGTTTCGTCATAGTCAATGCCCTCTTTTTGACTATAACCCTTTGCCACCAGCCTAACTTTAAAAGCCGTGATCTTTCCATCCGCCCATTTCTTTCTCTTGTATACCCATTTGCACCCTATGCCCCTAAAGCCATCTGGCAAATCAGTTTTCTGGTATACATCCATAGCAGTTATGGATTCAATTTTAGAATCCATGGCGACACGCCATTTGGCAACATCCGTGTCCTGCACTGCCTCTTCGTAAGTTAGTGGGTCAGAGTCCTCATGTCTGTCTTCCGGGCTCAAGTCCAAAGACTCACCCACGAACATGTACCTTTCCGACTGGAAAATAACTCTCCCACTACGATGAGGCATCGGTGCCGTGTCAGTAGTAGGTGCAGTAACTTGTGGTCCTGCATCTTGCACTGAAGAATGTGTCTGTGGTGCTGTACCTCTTACAGGTGCACCCACATAAACACGTTCCCCTTCCCTTGGAACCGCATTCTCGTTTTCAATTTCTTGAAGAACAATATCACTCCTTGACTTGTGATTACTCAAATACTCGTCCTCCAAGAATCTAGCGTTGGTGCTAACAACGACTCTCTGACTCTCAGGACAGTAAAAGTAACCACCTTTCGTTTGCCTGGGATACCCTATGAACAACATTACTTTTGACCTGCTTTCTAAATTATCAGGTTCCTTCGACAGTACGTGTGCCGGACAACCCCATACTCTGAACTTGCACAAACTAGGTTTGCGACCAAGGAAGAGCTCAGAAGGTGTCTTAGGAACTGATTTAGAAGGCACCACATTAAACACGTAAGCTGCTGTCTCCAATGCGTAGCCCCAAAACGAAATTGGTAAGTTTTCATAACTCATCATTGATCTTACCATCTCTAGAAGAGTCCTATTTCTTCTTTCAGCTACACTGTTTTGCTGGGGAGTACCCAGTGCAGTCCACTGGGATGTAATCCCATTTTCTGACAAATACTGCAGGAACTCGTTACAGAGGTATTCGCCACCGCAGTCAGATCGCAGTGACTTGATAGTTTTCCCGACCTTCTTTTCTACCTTAGCCTTGAACTCTTTGAATTTCTCAAAGCATTCAGATTTGTAGCGAAGCAGGTAAACATATCCGTACCTTGAGTAATCGTCAATGAAAGTGACGAAGCACTCATACCCTCCACGAGCCTGCGTTGACATCATTCCACATAAGTCAGAATGGATCAATTCCAACACTTCCTCTGCTCGAGACTGACTAGCCTTGAAAGGCCTAGTTGACATCTTGCCCTCGATGCAGGATTCGCAGACTTTATAAGGTATAGCCCGGACTAGGTCCAATGTACCGTCATCTGCAAGTCTCTGAATCCGCTTCAAGCTGATGTGACCCAGTCTCAAGTGCCAGAGATATGTAAGATCCTCATCAGAAGAAGTAAGCTTTCTCTTTCTAGGATTATCAATTACGGATGAATTACATGCAATACTTGCGGAAGACTTATGATTACAGTAAACAACATAGAGAAAATTATTCAGCATCCCACGACAGATAATACCGTTATTACCAATGATAGAAACATCACTATAAAAAATAACTGAATATCCATCAACATAAAGTTTGGAAACTGAAATAAGGTTTCGCCAAAAATCCGGCACGTACAAAACATCTCTCAAAGTTAAAACAGAATTATCAAAGTACAAGGTGAAATCTCCAATGGCAGCTGCACTCACTTGTGCTGCGTTCCCTATTGAGATGGTAACCTCGTCATTCTTCAGCACCATCCTCGGTGTGTACCCCTGCAAAATGTAACAAACATGATCAGTAGCTCCAGTATCCACTACCCACGAATGAGTAGAAACCGATGCTAAACATGTTTCTATTACAAATGCAAATGACTTATCTTGTCCCTTGCTTCCGCATGCGCTCTTACTTGAAGTGACACCAACCCTCTTCATTTCATTTGACGTCCTCTCACGTGATCTGCGATCAATCATGTTCTTGCACACAGTATGAACCACATCTTTCAATGTGCCCAAGCTGTGCTCAAGATCTGATAGCTCAGACTCCCATGAATGTACGATGGACTGTTCTGCTATGAGATCAGTGAGCAATTCTTTGAAGGAGTACTCACTTCTCTTAGCTACATCCTTCTTAAAGTCATAGAATGAGAGCGGCAAAGAGTTCAGGATTATATCGATCTTAGCCCGATCAGATATACATCCACCTCTACGTGTGAATTGTATCATGGTGTTATCCATCATCATCACATGCAGTGTCACCGAACTGCCATCAACCATTCTCTTACAGACTAGGTCTTTTACGAGATCACAGTTGATTGTTCGTTCCACTTCACCAAACGTGGCCACTAAGTCCATCCAGATCGCAACAGAGCTACAATAGCCCATGTACTTGAGCGTGAGTTCTCTAGACAGGTTATCTGAGATTAACTTGTAAGTAAAATCCTCAGATGCCACCCATTTGTCATAGAACTCCTTCTCACGTCTTGAGACTTTATGGTAACGTGGGGCAAGTGGCATCATAGTAAGAACAAACATGTGTTGCTTGGTCAGGAAGATATACTCAATGCAGTATCTCCACTCAAGGAAGTTTGGACCAGTTAGAGGATTGAGAGCAAGTAAATGATCGACAATAGACATAGACATATCTGAAACAATAAAGAATCTTAAATAAGAACATACATGTAGAACTTCGAAAACAAATACATTGAAAACCTTTTAATAAATCAAATACAAATGTTCTCAACCAGAACTGCGGGTTTTACTCCCCAATCCATTTAATTTCACTACCATGTAAGGAATCTTTTGACACTAGAAATTAATAATTAGTGAAAACCTTAGACCAAGCCATCTCTCAAGAACAGGGATGCAATTCTTGCATTATATTCTAAGATGCTTCTAAGCAATTAACCACAAATTTAACTCTGGCCAAAAAGACAGTTTAGCATGGCGCGTAACCATACCGCACAGCCCTTAAAGATTTTGTTATCTATAATTTAAATCAATCCTAGAATACTTGTGAAAGAGATCTACGCAAGCTAAACTCGTAGACGTTTACGCAAAGCCCTCCCACTATTTACATGATTTAAATTGTTTGTCTAGAAATCCCAACAACCGTACCCATGCACCTCTAGGAACTAGCAAGCTACACTCGTAGACATTTACTAGAATGAGAGATACACTTACAGCCTAGGACCGCTTTGTGGAGGTCTATTGATTTTAATTAAAAAATCTGCTTAGTATTTTTCTTTTAAAAGGTTTCTTTATGCGCACACATAATTTCTTTGTCATCATATTTCCCAAATTTTTGCATGTAATAATACAAGCCCAAAAATTCCCAAAATATAATCCAACAAGAAATTAATCACATAAGCATGCTTGGAAAGCTGTAAATAATAAAAGCAATAAATCATGCTTTTCCTATTATCTACACATGCTTAATTGCGCACATAAATAAATCACATATCATACAAGGACAATTAAAACAAACAAAAATTCCTCGTGGCCCCACAAAAATAGAAAAATAAATTCTATCTATTACAATTTGAATTTGAATCTAATTTGGATAATTCCAAATCTTTTCAAATCTTCAAGGGACTCCAAATCTTGATTCACCAAATCTTTTGGAATTTAGGCCTTTGTGATCTGATGATTTTCCCTAACCCTAATGCAAACCCTAGGGTTTACACAGGATTGCTCAAACCACCAAAACCACAAGCCATCGCGACGGGACAACATCAGCCGACGACGACCACCGCTGCCGCCGGCCGACTGCCGCCCATCGCCAGACCGCTGCCGCCCTACGCCGCCGCGTGTGCTGCCCAGGTCCCTCGCGCGTGCGCTGCAAGCCCCAGCCGCGCCGCCGCCGTCGCCCGCCGTGGTCCTCCGCCGGCCCTGTGTAGGCTCCGTCTTCGTTCTTCGTCCTCGTCCCGTCCAATTACAGATTTTGAAAAATAAAATTACAGAATAATCTATTCTATTACAATTTTTCAAATCTACACTAATCATGGATTTTCTCGTGATTTTACAAAATTAATTCAGCCCTACACGGATAAACCACCGCGGGCTGAATTATACGGGTTGCCACGAGGAAAAAAACCAACATCTACAAAACAGTAAATCCATACATGCATACTGAATTCAATTATGCACAAAAGAGCCATAAATCAGAAACCTGACTCTGATACCAATTGTAGGGTTTTCCCGTGAACCGAATCACCAAAACCATACTGAACCGGATCGATTTATGGATATTGTGCATAATTAAATACAAGATAAACCCTAGCATGCTCCTATGAATTTAATTACAAGAATTGTGGATTGAGGTATTACCGTTATTTCGTCGAGTCTGAACCGATCTTTCGCGTTTGAATTTCCAACTTGAATTCAACCACGCAATCCGATTTTATCTGCGGAAACAGAAATTAGAAATCTAATTTCTTAAATAAAATTGAAAACAAAGAGGGAAGAAAGAAATCTGTTGTTCTCCAGATTAGATCTTTAGATCTATATCCCGGTGCTGTTCAGATCTACTACTGGTGAGGACTCCATAGATCTGTGATTTGAGCAGGACCAGAATCAAAATTCTCCTCCCTTTGAAACAGGATCGGCGCCCCTCTCTCTCTCTCCTAGGTTTAGTGTGTTTCAACTGTGTTACGACTTATGAGAGAGAGCTGTCTATTTATAGACCTAGGGTTATAAACCCTAATGGGCTCCTAGGCTCAATTCAGCACACTTTCCTTGGGCCAGACCCGGGACCTAATGCAAATAATAAAGTGGGCCTATAAATTAATTAATTCCCATGTCCACAACCCAGGACACAATTAATTCATTAATATTAATTTTTTTCCACCACAGAATTAATACTGACCTACCCCTTTATTACCACATTATGAGAACGAGCTGCATTAATTGAGAATCCCCATATTTAAGGTTACCAGACATCCATTAATTAATCGGAGCCTCTGAAAAGCTCTAACTACAATTAATTAATATCTTATAATTCCAGAGTACTACCACTCAAACCTTATTACTCGTGCCTGAACTTAATCAGCCTGCAGGACTTTGGCACGATGAATGTCATTGTGCTCCTCAGGGAATGTCCCCATCCTATTACTCGGATATGGTTACCTAAACCCAGTCTCAGGCGGTACTACACGAACTAATGTTACCCAAGATGCGGATATACGAGCACGTTACTTAGGCTCTCCATCATGGCAAGTCAAAGCAATAGTCAACCCGTGCAAACCCCTGAACCTTCGTTAGGGTTTGGACTCAATCAATATAACGAGATCTTGTATTCGCTGATGTCAGACAGATGAATACATCTCACTACGGTCCATCAATGCGCCACCCCTGCGTACTAGCATGTCAAGTAACCAAGATAGACTACTTATTCCGACAATGTCGCAGCCATCCGGATAGACGTATCCTCATACATTGTCTCGGCTGTGATCAGGTTTATGTCTCACTAGGTCAAGTGATCATACTGTCTTCTGCGATCTACAACACGCCGTATGATCGTCCCTATCGGTGAGACAAGAGGATACCATTGTTCACACATGTAAGATTGTTAACAGATAAGAGAAATAAACCGTTGTATACTCATTATAATAAATTCTTTCAGTATACAAAACCCATCACTTATAAGCTCAAACTTATAAAATAAACTTATATGAAGAGCATAAAAAGATGTGTGTGAAGAAAAAATAAAGAGTCTTGGTTGATTTTGAATATTATAGGAGATGGATGGATATCGATATATGGTGGTTTAGATTGGTTGAGGTGCGCAACTCAATTGATTTTAGTCACTTGGCCATATATTTCCCTACCTTCCACTAAAAAGCCTACATTACAACCTCGAATAAATTCCTTTATGATCTTAGACTTGTGTACACATATTTGCAGTGGAGAAATTAGAATATTTGCAAGTCTATGGTAGAACTTGATTTGCATGACTTGTGTGATCTCATATTATCCTAAACACTTGAGTGAATGAGTGAAACACTTCACTTGTGAGTCTTCCATGGTTTACTGATAATCTGATTCTCACAAAGCGTTGGTGTTTTGTGGATTCTCGAGTTTGATTGTGATGAATCTTGTGAGGCATTGCACTTCTCTTCTGCTTGAACTTTGATTCATTCTTTTGTTGATTGAGGACAATCAAGTGTTTAAGTTTGGGGGGTTGATAAGCTCGTATTTTGCCTCACTTATCATGTTGTTTCCTCTATTGTTTCATGCATTTGCATTAGTTTTAGGTTAATAATCGAGCATGAGCTATTTATAGAGGATATTACGCTTGTCGTGCTAAGTTTTGTAGGGTTTTGGGTACAAAAGAGATGGAATGGTGAGAAGATGAACAAAAGATGAAAAATTTGCCCAAATTACCTCTGTATCGGTCGACAGCTAGTGTGTCTACCGATACAGAGGATAGGAAGGAGTCAAAGGTCGAAATGAAGATCGGCTATCGATCGACACAGAAGGGCAGAGGGCAGCTTATCACCCAATTTGAAGATTTTCCTTCTAAAGCCTATTACCTTTTGAAGATTTAATTATTTCCTCTACAAATAGGACTTTTAGAGCTCGAAAATAATGTTCAATTTCTAGTTTATTTTCGCTTTAATTTTCAGCATTAAATTACTTTAAATTTCCAGTTTATTGAATTAACTTGTTACTTTGGGAACTCAAAGATATTGAAGTACAATTCTTGTTTTCTTTATGATTCAAGGAAGTTATATGCAATTCAATATGTGTATTGTTATTTGTGTTTTTAATATGCTAGGTGATAACTCTCGTAAAGAGTTATTATTTCTACTCTAATTAGGTTAAACATGTCTAGGATTAGGTCAATTAAATAGGATAATTAGTAAAATTTAAATTAATTAGTTGATTTGTCTTAACTTTGTCCATTGGGTGGTGTTTAGTTTAATTTATGAGTTTTTGCAAATAATTGTTTAAGTGTTGTCATATGTTTTATTATGTTGGAGCCTAGCAAAAGCATGCCGAGAGCAAGTGTTGCTGCAGCATGGGAACCGCATAGCTTACCTTCTCAAAAAAGCAATTCTGGGACCACTTATAGACAAGATCTTCACACTTTTCAGATTGTGTTTCAAAAGTTGGACATGTGTCAACCGTGTGAGCCGCCAGAGCTGGAAGACAGGATGAAAGGCCACATGTAGAGCAGAGATAGAGTTGAGCTGAAAAGGGGAAGAAAGGGAGAGAGGAAATACACACAAAAAAACACACGAACACATTTTAAGAAGGAGAGGCGTGCAAGAGAAGCAATGAGTTCGTGTGAAGTTGGAGCTGGAAACTATGGAATCCAAGATTTATCTTGAATTTATTTTGATTTTAAGCAAGTATTTTGTGTTAGAGAATGGTTAGGAAGATGAACTTGATGACCTTTTTCTATTTTCTCTTTTTGAACATGAGCTAAACTCTTTATGCTTGTGTTGTCGACTTGTTTATTTACTTAAATATATTTTAGAGTCAGTTCTCGCCTCAAATCTGGTGTTTGATTATGGTTTTGGCATGTTTGATTCCTTGAACACGAAAGTGGGAAGGAATATCTCATCTAGGGAGATCGAAAGGAGATCTAGGTTTAGGAAATCATAATCGACCTTGATTCTTGTGTAGACATACATAGAACTTAAGGCTTGTAAGAGACCCCTGCTCTGATTTATTGCATTTGAACATTAATTCTTGCATAGACATATGAAGACTGATAAAAAGATGCAGATCTAGTAGTGTGAAAACATGCTAGGCATTTAAGAGAGGTTACAAGACATAGAGACGATGCTTGAACTATGCTCTTGCATATAGGAAAGTGGATAAACAAAAGTTGACAACCTAAGCATGTTTTCTCTCCTTGTTAAACCATATTTCTGAAGTGTTTATGATTATAATTTGGGAAGAACAAATGTTAATCATCTTAGCTTCAACTGGTTTTATTGTTTACGCATTTCTGCAATTTTAAGTTTAGAAAAACATCACCACCCTTATTTACAAACAATATTACGTGCACGACTTACTTTCTCTCCCTTGGGTACAATATTTGGACTTTGATCTATATTATTTGCTAAGACTGCGTGTACTTGCGTATTAGATTATAACACATCATAGCACAACAACAAGTTTTTGGCACCGTTGTTGGGGAGTGATTGATTTTAAGTCTAAATGTTGTTATATTGTTTGGTTTGCATGCATATTTAGTTGCATAAAGTTGTTGGAAACTAAACATTTTCTGTAATTATAGGGATGCTAACTGTGTATGAGTGAGGAAGTTAAGAGAGCATTATTTCCATTTGATCCAGAAATCGAGAGAACATTCAGCAGAAACCCAAGAAAATAGAGAGTTAAGAAAATGGCTGAGGGTAATCCACCAGGTGGAGGAAATGGAGAAGGAATTCCAGAGAATGTGGTAGCTTTAGCTGATGACAGAAACAGAGCAATAAGGAAATACATAGCTCCAAGACTGAATGAGTTTGATCCTGGAGTAGTCAGGCCTGATGTGGAGCCACAACATTTTGAACTGAACCTTGTTATGTTTCAAATGCTATAGAGCTTGGGACAGTTTGGGGAATGGCTATTGAGGATCCCCATTTACATTTGAGGTCTTTTCTGGAGGTCTCTGATAACTTCAAGTTACAGGGAGTAACTTCAGAGGCTTTGAGGATGAGATTGTTTCCCTTCTGTTTAAGGGACAGTGCTAAAACATGGTTGACTAATCTTCCACCAGGGTCTGTTACAACATGGAACAAGCTAGCTGAGACATTTCTGATGAAATACTTCCCTCCAACTAGAAATACTAGATGTAGAAGCACTATCATGTCTTTCAGGCAGGAGGATGAATTTGTTAGTGAGGTCTGGGAAAGGTTTAAGGAGCTGCTTAGAAGGTGCCCTAACCATGGGATACCTTATTGTATTCAGATTGAGACTTTCTACAATGGCCTGAGTGGAAATTCAAGAATGGTTGTGGATGCATCTGCTGGGAGAGAACTGCTAGATAAAACATATAATGAAGCTTGTGAGATTCTGGATAAAATTACTGCAAACAATTATTATTGGTCAAATTCAAGAGCTGCAACAATATTAATTCCAAAGGTAACTGGTATTCTGGAAAAGATCCCCTCATTGCTTTGACAGCACAAATGGAGTCCTTGGGAGCAACTATGAAGAACATAGAGAAGAACACCAGCCAAGCCATGGTTACTTCAGTACCTTCAGAATCTGTAGTGGGTTTGAGTTGTATCTACTGTGGAGAAGGGCACCAATTTGAGGATTGTCCGTTGAATCTTGCTTTAGTTTGTTATGTGGTAATAGGAATCAACACCATCAGAGCAATAACCCCTATTCAAACACTTATAACATTGGATGGAGGAATCATCCAAAATTCTCTTGGTCTGGACAGGGAAATCATAATGCTGCAGCAAGGGAGCAACATTATAATAAGGGAGGTTACTATCAGCAGTCAACCAATCAGCAACAAAGTTTGGAGGCACCATATTCTAAAAAAGAGAAATCTATGGAGGAGATGATGAAGGAGTTTATGACACAAAATGAGGTGCGTTTAAAGAGTCAAGATGCTCTTATTCAGAGTCAGGCATCTTCATTAAGGAATTTATAGGTGCAGATGGGACAGTTGGCTAATGAGCTGAGAAACAGGCCACAAGGCACCTTGCCTAGTAATACTGAAAACCCAATGGGAGGAAAAGAACAATGCAATGTTGTTACATTAAGAAATGGAAAACAATTTGAGGAAATGAGAGTTGTACCTCTGGAAGTTGGTGAAGGATCATCTTCAGAAACTGCTGCAAGTAAAGAAGATCCATTGAAGGAAAAGCTGGTATGGAATGAAGAGGTGCTCCTTGAACCAAGGATGGAAAAAGATCCCGTGGAGAAAGTTGTGGAAAATTCTGAGGGAAATGCAACCAAAACCAAGAGGAAATCTGGTTTGGAAGAGTATGATTATATACCACCTCCACCATATCCAGTCAGATTAAAAAAGCAAAAAGAAGATGAGCAGTTCAAGTAATTTTCGGAGATGCTGAAGCAAATTCACGTCAATGTTCCATTGGTAGAAGCACTTGAGCAAATGTCCACCCATGTGAAATTCTTGAAAGACATCATGTCTAAGAAAAAGAGATTGAAGGAGTTTGAAACAATGATCCAGGAAGTTTTACTATTCCTTGTTCTATAGGAGGCCAAGATGTAGGCAGAGCTCTTTGTGACTTAGGAGCTAGTGTGAATCTGATGCCACTGCCAATATTTTAGAACTTAGGCATTGGAGGAGCAAGACCTACAACTATATATCTGCAACTTGCTGATAGATCTACTGTACATCCTGAAGGAAAAATAGAAGATGTACTAGTGAGGGTGGATAAATTCATATTCCCTACAGATTTTACCATCTTGGATTATAAAGCAGATAGGGAGGTACCTATCATTCTAGGAAGTCCATTTCTTGCTACAGGGAGGACCTTAATTGATGTAGAAAAGGGAGAACTGATTATGAGGGTACAAGATGAACAAACTACTTTTAACTTGTTCAATGCCATGAAGGTTCCTGATGATTCAAAAGATTGTTTTTCTATTGGAGTTCTTGACTTAGCAATAGAGCAATTCATATTAGAAAATCATTTTGGAAAGGATTGTGACAATGAAGAATCACCTGATGATGCTATAGCATGGGTAGAGCAAGGGCGAAAGTTCGGGTGAGTTAGGCAACCTTTTGAACCATTGAATCTGTTATCTAGATAGATGAAGGAGTCTAAGCCATCTATGGAAGAGCTTCCAGAATTAACTTTGAAGCCTCTCCCTGCCCATTTGAGGTATGCTTATTTGGGTGAAGCAGATACATTGCCAGTTATTATAACTGCTAATTTAAAGAAGGAAAATGAGCAAAGCTTGTTAGAATTACTCAAGAGACACAAACAGACAATAGGTTGGACTATCTATGATATTAAGGGGATAAGTCCTACAATCTGCATGCATAAGATTTTTATAGAAGAAGGGAGTAAAAATTCCATTCAACCACAAAGGAGGTTGAATCCCAACATGAAGGAAGTAGTAAAGAAGGAGGTTATCAAATGGTTAGATGTAGGGATAATTTTTCCCATTTCTGACAGCTCTTGGGTAAGTCCAGTCCAGTGCGTTCCTAAGAAAGGAGGAGTTACAGTAGTCCAAAATGAAAGCAATGAGATGATTAAAACTAGGACTGTGGCAGGATGGAGAATCTACATAGACTACAGGAAGCTGAATGTTGCAACAAAGAAGGATCACTTTCCTTCTCCATTTGTAGATCAGATGCTAGATAAGTTAGCCGGGCAAGAGTTTTACTGCTTTCTTGATGGGTATTCGGGGTATCACCAGATTTCCATAGCCCCAGAACACCAGAGCTTAACTACTTTCACCTGTCCTTATTGGACATTTGCTTTTAAGAGAATGCCCTTTGGGTTATGCAATGCTCCAACAACCTTTCAGCGTTGTTTGTTTGCCATATTCTCAGAAATGATTGATAACGGGTTAGAGATCTTCATGGATGACTTCTCAGTACTTGGGGAAGACTTTGATGCATGTTTAAATAACCTGGAGAAAGTTCTGAAGCTTTGTGAGAAATCTCAATTGGTTCTTAATTGGAAAAAATGTTGTTTTATGGTGCAGCAAGGAATTGTTTTAGGACACAAAACTTCCAAGGTGGGAATGGAAGTGGATCCTGCTAAGATTGAAGTCATAGACAAGATGGTCGTACCAAACTCAGTTAAGGCAGTGAGGAGCTTCCTCAGGCATACAGGTTTTTATAGGAGGTTTATAAAGGATTTCTCCAAGATTGCTAAGCCTCTATCTGAACTACTAGAGAAGGACATGAAGTTTGAATTTTCTCCACAATGTGAGGAAGATTTTCTGAAATTAAAATCTGCACTTGTTTCTGCACCTGTAACGCAACCTCTAGATTGGGACTCTCCATTCGAATTGATGTGTGATGCTAGCACTTATGCTCTGGGAGTTGCCCTGGGGCAGAGAAGAGACAAGATCTTCAGAGTGGTCTACTATGCAAGTAAAACACTTGATGGAGCTCAAATGAACTACACAACTATAGATAAAGAGTTGTTAGCTGTAGTCTTTGCCTTTGACAAGTTCAGATCTTACCTTGTAGGATCCAAGGTTATTGTATATACAGACCATTCTGCAATAAAATATTTGATGGCAAAGAAGGAGGCCAAGCCAAGGCTTATAAGGTGGATATTGTTATTACAAGAGTTTGACATGGAAATCAAAGACAAGAAGGAGACTGGGAATCAAGTAGCAGACCATCTCTTGAGAATCCATATGGAGAAGATGTTAATGAGCAGGTTAATGATAAATTTCCAAATGAGCAACTGATGAGCTGTGTAGAAGAAGCTCCATGGTATGCAGACATAGCAAATTATTTGGCAACTGGAAGGAAACCTTATGGAATGTGTGGTCAGAAACTAAAGAAGTTCCTTCATGACACAAAATGCTATTACTAGGATGATCCAATCTTGTATAAATTGGGATCAAATCAAATCTTCAGGAGATGTGTACCAGAAAAAAAAAACATGCAGTCAATTTTGGCAGATTGTCATGCTACAGCATATGGAGGACATTATGGTGGTCAGAGAACTGCAACAAAAGTTCTTCAGTCAGGTTTTTTTTGGCCTTCAGTTTTTAAGGATATTTATTTATTTGTGAGAAATTGTGATAGGTGTCAAAGGGTTGGGAATTTGCCAGCCAGGAATGCAATGCCACTGAATAATATTATTGAAGTAGAACTGTTTGATGTCTTGGGAATGGGTTTCATGGGTCCCTTCCCAATGTCTTTTGGAAATGAATACATATTGTTGGCAGTGGATTATGTGTCCATATGGGTTGAGGCTTGTGCTTGTGCCCGTAATGATTCAGCCACAGTCATGAAGTTCCTTCACAGGAACATTTTCACCAAATTTGGTACACCCAGGGCCATAATCAGTGATGAAGGCACCCACTTCATCAACAAAAGTTTGTCAACTATGTTATCTAAGTACAATGTCAATCACAGGGTGTCTACAGCTTATCACCCTCAGACCAATGGGTTAGCAGAACTGCCAAACACAGAAGTGAAGAGTGTGTTGGAGAAAGTGGTGAATGTCACCAGGAAGGATTGGTCTAAACACCTAGATGATTCACTTCGGGCCTATAGAACTGCTTATAAGAATCATTTGGGAATGTCACCTTATAGGTTGGTTTTTGGAAAAGCATGTCACTTACCTTTGTAATTGGAACACAAGGCTTATAGGGCAACCATGAAACTGAATCTTGATCCTAAGGTTAGTAGTGCAAAAAGGTTGGTGCAGTTGAATGAGTTGGATGAACTGAGACTGCAATCCTATGAAAATGCCAAGCTGTACAAGGAAAGAGTGAAAAAGTGGCATGATAGCAAGATCTCAGACATAAAGATTGAAGAACGACAAAAGGTGTTGTTGTTTAAATCTAGGCTGAGATTATTCCCTGGGAAGCTCAAATCTCGTTGGTCAGACCCTTTCACAGTGGTTGAAGTCTATCTACATGGGGCTGTGGATCTAAGGGATGACAACACTGGAGGAACATTCAAAGTTAATGGAGCCAGAGTGAAGCACTATTTTGGTGGAAGCATAGAAAGAGAAAAGGCTTCCATTCATATGGAAGAACCTTGAGACAGGGAGTCCTGAACCAATGAGAAGTTTCAATGAATATGTTAATCTTGGTTTAGGGAGAAACAATGTATTTTATTGCAATTTATTTTATTAATTCTTTTTAGTTTAGTTAATTTATCTTCTTTTCTACAGCATGTAAATAGCATGTTTCTTAGTTAGATTAAATTCTCTGCATTACATTAGCTTTGAATTTATGTTTCCTATTTTAAAATTCGGATTTAGATTAAGTTAGTGAGGAAATATAATTGAAAAAAGAGAAGGAAATTACCTTTGAAAATTTACACAGTGGTTTTTGGCAGGAAGGGCACGTGGAAGGAAACTAATCGTTGAGTAACTGCAGGCTGACGTAGGGAGGCTGGAAATTACCTTTTGCAGGCGGTTAGTGGTGGTTATTAATTTCAAATTTTATATTGTGTCCTTTCAAAAGAAGTCGAAGGGTTTTTACCTTTTTTAATATTAAAATAACCCTGTGAGTTTATTTTGCATTCAAAAGTTTTATACCTTGTTAAGCATTCGTGTGAAGAAGAGTGCAGATAAATTCTGAAAGGAGTTGAAAGAAGTCGATAAAACTGTAAGTATCTACTCTCTTTCTCACTTTTCTTCTGCATCGTGGTTGAGTTTTCAGAGTAACCATGGATGAATGCTCAGTTAACGGTAACAAGAATTTATGATTTTGCGATTCTGTGTTGATTTCTTGAATGCTTGCTGAAGTTATTCTTTAAATTCATGTATGGGAAGCATGTGAGGGTGCAATTTATGTTGGGTAGTTGATTCTTAGGGCGAGAGTGAGTTATGCGACACATATGCGAGAGTTTGGTGTTGTGATGTTCTGGGTTGTGTGAAAATTTCTAATTCGTGTGAAGGAGATTACTTTTGTCCCTAATTTCTTGAGTTTGTGAGTCAAACTTTCTGTAAATCTTACTAGAGCATAAAGTTTGGGGGAGAGTAGTTTCTTAACCAAAACAACTCGTCGTGGAAAATTGTTGGTTGTTTTGTTTTGTTGAAAATCTTCTGTTAATTGTGAGTGCGAATATACTGTTCATTGTTCTACTTTGTTTAGTTTCAGAGATACCAACTATGAAAACCAAGAAACCAGGAAAGAGGAGACCCGGGATAACCGATGAAAGTCCTGAACCCAGCCCAAAGAGGGGAAAGCATGATAAACCAGAGGCAAGTCCGCAGAAAAAGGTGGCACTGAGGCCAAAACAAAGAAGCCAACTAAACCATTGCGAAGTTCTGGCCGAACTGCTGTGCCAACAAAACAAAGAAGCCAACAAATAAGTCAGGATAATCCCATTGCAATCCAAGAGGAGGCATCATCAGCAGTGAAAAAGGGAACTCAACCTGAGAACTGTAAGAAAGGAAATAAGGATCCCTTGCAGAAGTTGGTGGAGGCTACAGAGCAAGTTGATGCAGAAGAAAAGAAGGAGAGAGGTCTGGCAAGAAGGAACAAATAAAAAGGGTAAGGCCAAGGTGGTGGAAGGGAAGGATCTTACTCTGGAAGAAATCGATAATCTTCCCAAGTTCTCATATGCAATACACAAAGAGAGGATGGATGTTATGGGAGAACGACAACTGCTGATTGAGAGAGGTTTTAAGAATCTGAAGACACTACCAGAGACTCTGGTCAGGCAGATTGAGCAGCAGGGGTGGGAGAGTTTGTTATTCCACCACCACCTCCAATTATTGCTCTGGTAAGGGAGTTTTACACAAATTGTGAGCAATCTACTACCAGGGAATATGAGTTAGTCTCAATAGTGAGAGGAAATGAGGTAAGGCTTAATCCCAAGACTATTCATGAGGTTTTTGGAACCCATTCACCCGACCCTGATGAGTTCATGGAGATGTTGTCACTGATATTTCTACCAGATTAATTATAGAAATAGTGGCAAATAAATTTGTAAACCCTAAGGTTATCGAATCCAGGGGAATTGTGTGGGTAAAATATCCTATATACTAACTATGATCCTAAGATTCATTGTTTGAGGAATTCAAAATTAGGGTTTTGTTTGGAAAATAAAGATGACAATACTTGAAAATTAAAGAGGTTTTGAAAGCAAATTTAAAGGAACACAGATTCTAGGGAAGAAATCTTATTATGGATAACATGTAGGAATCAATTAATTTAACAGGTGGAATACTGCAACAATGTTATATTTCCTTGTTTGGCAAATATAACCTAGATTACTAATTAGTGACTCTCTCCGCTCGGTCTCAAGTACACCAAATTAGTCAATCTGATAAGCAAATCAGTTCAATTCCTACAGTCTAGTACATCTGTTTGGATAGTGTAGATTGTATCATGCATTCCTAATCCCACTATCAATATTCACCTCTCGGTCCTTCTATCAATAGCTAGACATCTAAATTAATCGTCACCTCTCGGTCCTTGAATTAAATTAGAATTAGAAAATAAATGCAGGAATCATGAACCTAATTAATTAATCCTAACATGCATCCACAATAATATCAAACCCTAGAACCCGCTAGGGTTTCTAGCCACTCATCGCAGATAGAAATCCAAAAGAAAACATATTAAATTGCATAAAAGTAAAGAACTTACAAGAAAAATAAAGGGTTTCGTGTTTCCCAATTCTCCAAACTCTAAAAACTCTAAAATATGATGATTGGTCCTGAAAAAGTCGAATTTACTAGGTATTTATAGGGGTGGATGTGTATCCTATCAAATCTAGGGCTAAAGATATGAATAAATCCGATTTTCATCAAATTTCCGCTCCAGCAGACTCGCTCGCGTCGATCGTTGCTGATTGGCATTGATCGACGTGGCTTCCTCCTCGGCGTCGATCGATGCTGATTGGCGTCGATCGACGTGGTCTCTCGCCCCTTCTGCGTGGTCTCACGGTTTTGGCCATAACTTCCTCTCCCGAACTCCGATTGACCCGATTCCAGTTGCGTTGGAGAGCTAACTCAAAGCATCATCCATTTCCATGTGCCAATAGCCCGAATTCCTCTTGTGGAAGAAATCTTTACTGCTACTCTTACACGTCACTACTTTCGGAACGGTTTTCAAGTGAATTTGGCCTATAACCTGTGGAAACACACCAAAGTACGCATAATACCACCCAATATAGACTCATGCATAAAATATATATATATAAACTCAATAAAACTACATAAAATAGTAGAAAATAATATAAGTAAGCAAGTAAAATAATGAGCTTATCAAACCCCCCAAACTTGAATGTTTGAGTGTCCTCAATCAATAGGCAAGAAAGAAATCAAAAGATCATGCGATTAAAGTGCAATGCCTCACAAGATTCATCACAGTCAAGAATAAAAAATCCAGTACACACAAGCAATTTGAAAGAGACAGAAAATTTATCAACAGTGGAAGAACTCACGGGAAGTGTATCGCTCCTCAATCAATCCAAACCACCTTCTATTCATCATCCAACCGTCTCCTAATATTTTCAACAAACTCATTTTTCATTTTTTTTTCTAGCTCATTTTGAATCTCTTATGCTCTTTTTGATAATTTTGTATTCTTTTCTTTTCAGAGAGCTTATGAGAATTCTAATTATTTCTTTGTGCTTCTTTTTGCACACATCTTTTCACCACTAATTTATATTTTCTTATCTCCATCTCACAATCATTCCACCCCATATACCACAACTCAAGACATGAGCGAAACTAATACTTCTTCTTAATCTCATAGACAAGGAAAGAAAAATTTTGTATAGGCTCAAAATTGGCTACTAGGGAAAATTCAATGTGAAGGGACAGTGTTTAGGGAATTGGGCCATCAAAGATGGCCTAAGATCATTTCCTAAACTTGTGCACACTATGCAGTCTCAACACAAAAATAGGAAAGTTCTAGAGAAATAAAAACACACATGTGAATCTCATATCAAACGAATCAAAGGCTCAAAATTCTCACACAAGGGTTCAAAATTTTTCTTCCACAGTCAATTTCAAATAAGCTCAACCATCATGCAAGCATAAGTGTCAAATCAATCCTTTCATGCGGTATTCTACATTCATAGGCATCTAACCACAATCACGATCAATTCAAACTCAACCCTCAACTGATTCTAATCTCACAATCTCATTTGGGTTATTTCAAAACTCAAAAATTTTCCCACAAAATAGAATAAAAACTTAAAAAAAAAATTTAAAGCAGAAAGCAAAATAAATAAAGGATAGAACGTTCCATCTCTTGTCCACATCCCCCAAACTTATTTCCAACTCGAAGAGTGGAATAAGTCTGAAAATCACACAAAAGAGGGAACGATACCTGGTAGTGGATCTCAGACATCCACTTTTTATCCCCTGGAGACTTCAGATGTTGCTCGGCGAGAATTGTTGCAGCTGGCACTTCGCGTCGATCGATGTGAAGCCTTCTTGCCGATCCCGTTGAGGATCGAAGTGTATCACGCCAGGCTGTGTCAATCGATGTCGAGCCGATCTCAAATTTTTTTATTTTTTTCTGCAAAATAGTTGTTAACGCAAAAATGATAGAAATTTGAAATAAATAAAAAAACAAAAATTAAATTGAAAATACAGAAAAGGGTTGGGTTACCTCCCAACAAGTGCTTGATTTAACGTCGCAGCTCGACGATACCTCAAATCACCGCCAGGGAGGTCGGGTTCAGACTCGCCGACCTTTGGAATCCACCATGTAAACCATCCGATCCTTGATAATGGTGGTGAGCTAAGAGAAAGGTGTCGTAGTTGACAGATTCACCCCTCCGTTTCCTCGCTCCCATTCGATGGCAGCTGCTTCTTCTTCAGATTCATCCCCTTCATCAGTAGTGGAGATTCGATTGCACTCCGCTTTCTTCTTGCTCTTGTCGATCACAAAGGTGATCTTTTCATCGTTCGCCTGGAGTGTGATCTCGCCGCCTCGACAGTCAATGAGAGTGGCGCTAGTGTCGAGAAACTCACGCCCCAAGATCATGGGCATGTTCTCGTCCTCCTTCATCTCGTGCACCACGAAATTTGCAGGAAAAATGAGATTGCCCACGCGAATGAGCACATCCTCTAGTATACCTTTCGGGCAGGACACAGACCAGTCTGTCATCTGCAAGGTGATCGTCATGGGCCTCATCTCTCCGATGTTGAGATGCTTGTAGATAGAGTACGGTATCAGGTTGATACTGGCCCCAGTATCGCATAGTACTCTCTCAAACGTGTGTCCCCCGATCTCAACCGGAATAGAGAAGCATCCAGGATCGCTTCTCTTGATGGGCACCTGCTTTTGAAGTAGCAGGCTGCACTGCTCGTGGATCTTCACTGTCTCGCTCTCCACGAATAGTTTCTTTCCACTCACCAATTTCCGGAGGTACTTCATGTACCCTGGAATCTCCTTTAGTGCTTCGATCAGCGGGATGTTGATGCTGACCTTCTTCAGATTCTCCACAAATCTGGAGAACTCCTCGTCCTCTTTCTGCTTCGCGAACCTCTGTGGGAATGGCAAAGGAGGTGGTTGATCTTCAGACTGCTTCAGCTTTGCATCTGGAACAGACTTTGGTGTCGATCGATGTAGGGTGGCATCGATCGACGGGGCTTTGTCTTTTGCGTCGATCGACGTGGATCCCTGTCCTGCGTAGTTTTGCTCCTTTTCGCCTCCAGAATCATTCACAGCCATCTCGGGACCCTTGTAGCTCATCCCAGACCTCAGAGTGACGGCCTTGCAGTCTTTTTGAACCCTTGGGTTCACCTTCGTTGTGCTCGGAAGCTTTCCAGGCTTGTGTTGGTTGCCGAGTGTGGTGGCAATCTGGCTCAATTGCGTGTCCATCATCTGAAGGTGTTTTGTCATCAGCTGCATGTGGTCGGCCATCCCCTTCACTTCGGTTTCTACTTTCCCAAACCGATTGTCTGAGCTCTTGATAAATTTCTCGAGCGTCTCTTCCAGCACAGACTTCTTTCTTTCCACTATCTCTCCTCCAGTACCTACATCAAAACCAGGCGGAGGGTGTTCTGCACAAGAAGGGTTAGAATAAGAAAAACCAGGGTGAGATCGCCCATGGTTGTAATGATACCCTTGATTGCCTCGGTAGTTATTGTGATAACCACCTCCAATGTAGTTCACCTCCATCCCGGCAGTTCCAGACGAACTGCTTGCACCCCGGTTGATGTAGTCGGCCTCCACCGGAACAATAGCCATGCTTGGCTCTGCAACAACTGCAGCTTGTGTTGTGCTAAATTTTTCAATCTCTTCCTGGAGCTTTTTCACCTCCGCAACCACGTTGAATTCTGGCTTAGCTTCCACAGCTTTGACCGGAATCTGTCTATCGGTCGGCCATTGGTGGCTATTCAGCGCCATGTCTGCCAACAACCTCATGCTCTCTGCACCACTCTTCTTCATCAGTATACCACCAGCAGATGCATCAACCAGCTCCTTCATGTGAGGATTCAAACCCTCATAGAAATGGCACACTTGCATCTCCAGATCGATGCCATGTCCAGGACAGAGTCGTAGAAGCTCTTTGTATCTCTTCCAGGCCTCGTAGAGTGACTCATCATACATCTGCTTGAAAGTAGTAATGGCAGCTTTCCTCTTCAGCAGCAGGCTCGGTGGGAAGTAGTTGGTAAGGAACTCTGCTCGAAGCTCTTTCCATGTCCCGATTTGACTCTTATCCAGTCCAGCAAACCAAGACCGTGCCTCGTCTCTGAGTGAGAACGAGAACAGTCTCATTCTGATCACATCTTGGGTTACTCCGTTCTGCTTCACAGTGTTACACACCTCAATAAATTGGTTGAGGTGGGTATATGGATCTTCTACAGCTCCCCCCCAAACTGATTTTGCTGTGTAGGGTTTTTTCGTGAACCGAATCACCAAAACCAAACTGAACCGGATCGATCTATGGATATTGCCCATAATTAATTTCTCAAAACCCTAGCATGCTCCTATGAATTTAATACGAAGAATTGTGGATCGAGAAATTTACTGAAACTCCGTAGTGTCTGTACCGATCTTTTGCGTTTGAATTCCAAACTTCAATTCAACCACGCAATTCGAATTGTCTGCGGAAACAGAAATTAGCAATCTAATTTCAAAACAAATTCGAAATAAAGAAATAGAGAAAGAAGAAGTTCTGTTCTCCAGATCAGGTCTTCAGATCTCTGTCCCGGTGCTGTTCAGATCTACTACTGGTGAGGACTCCGTAGATCTGTAGCTTGAGCAGGACCAGAATTCGAAAATTCTCCTCCTTTCCCTTCTAAAAAACGGCGCCCCCTCTCTCTCTTAGGTTTAGGGTTTTTCAACTGTGTTATGACTTATGAGAGAAAGCTGTTTATTTATAGACCTAGGGTTGGAAACCCTAATGGGCCATTTTGGGCTCAATTCAGCACACTTGTTGGGCCAGACCTGGGACCTAATGCAAATAATAAAGTGGGCCTATAAATTAATTAATTCCCATGTCCACAACCCAGGACACAATTAATTAATTAATATTAATTCTTTTTGACCACAGAATTAATACTGACCTACCCCTTTATTACCACGTTATGAGAACGAGTTGCATTAATTGAGAATCCCCATATTTAAGGTTACCGGACATTCATTAATTAATCGGAGCCTTTGACAAGCTCTACCTACAATTAATTAATATCTTATTATTCCTGAGTAGTACCACTCAAACCTTATCACTCGTGCCTGAACTTAATCAGCCTGTAGGACTTTGGCAAGATGAATGTTATTGAGCTCCTCAGGGAATGTCCCCATCCTATTACTCGGATATGGTTACCTAAGTTCAGTCTCAGGCGGTACTACACGAACTGCTGTTACCCAAGATGCGGATATACGAGCACGTTACTCAGGCTCTCCACCATGGCAAGTCAAAGCAACAGTCAACCCGTGCAAACCCCTGAACCTTCGTTAGGGTTTGGACTCAATCAATATAACGAGATCTTTTATTCGCTGATGTCAGACAGACGAATATATCTCACTGCGGTCCATCAATATGCCACCTCTGCGTACCAGCATGTCAAGTAACCAAGACATACTACTTATTCCGACAATGCCGCAGCCATCCGGACAGACGTATCCTCATACGCTGTCTCGGCTGTGATCATGGTTTATGTCTCACTAGGTCAAGTGATCATACTGTCTTCTGCGATCTACAACACGCCGTATGATCGTCCCTATTGGTGAGACAAGAGGATACCATTGTTCATACATGTACGATTGTTAACAAATAGGAGAAATAAACCGTTGTATACTCATTGTAATAAATGCTTTCAGTATACAAAACCCATCAATCTCTCACTTATACTCAAAGCATAACTAAGCTATTACAGAGTATACAGTCCGTCTATCTAGTCTGCTGTCTTTAACCACTATCAGTGGTCGGCATCCACCTCAGACCCAGTTCACGAATATGTCTTTCGTAAACTTTCTGCGGCAAGCTCTTTGTAAACGGATCAGCAAGATTGTCAGCAGTGTCAATATTCTTAATCAGCACATCGCCCCTCGATACGATTTCTCGTATGATATGGTACTATCTCTCTATGTGTTTGATTGCCCTGTGAGACCGCAGTTCCTTTGAGTTTGCCACCGCACCAGAGTTATCACAATAAATTGTGATGCTCCTCGGCAAACTCGGGATCACGCCCAACTCTAAAAGGTAGTTCCGGAGCCACACCCCCTCTTTCGAGGCGTCGGAGGCGGCGACATATTCCGCCACCATGGTGGAGTCAGCAATGCATTTCTGCTTTGAGCTCCTCCAAGATACAGCTCCACCTCCCAGGGTAAACACATAACCTGAGGTCGATTTCTTCTCATCCTGGTCCCCTTGGAAATCCGAGTCTGTATAACCCACAGGGCACAGATCCTCACTTTGATAAACTAGGCAGAAATTCCTAGTTCTCTTCAAATACTTGAGGATATGCTTTACAGCAGTCCAGTGCGCCTATCCAGGGTTAGACTGATATCTTGCTACCATGCCAACGGCATAACAGATATCTGGCCTGGTACACAGCATCGCATACATGAGACTACCCATTGCCGAAGCATATGGTACAAGACTCATCTCGTCTTTCTCCCGCTGTGTCTGAGGACACTGCCCACTAGAAAGACGAACGCCATGTCTGAAGGTAGTAAGCCTTTCTTAGCGAGTTGCATGCTAAACCGGGCTATCACAGTATCCACATAGGATGCCTGGGATAAGCTCAACATTCTTTTCTTACGATCTTGCAAGACCTTAATCCCAAGAATGTAGCCAGCTTCTCCCAGATCCATCATTTGGAACTGTTCGGATAACCAAACCTTGATTTTGGACATCACTCCCTCGTTGTTTCCAAATAGGAGTATGTCATCAACGTATAGTGCAAGGAAGACCACGCTCCCACTGACACAAAGTCGGTAAACACAACTTTTATTTTCAAACTGTGCAAATCCATAGGATTTAATCACATCGTTGAAACGTAAGTTCCATGACCTTGAAGCTTTCTTAAGTCCATACAAGGACTTCTTAAGCTTCCAGACAAGATGTTCTTCGCCCTTGCTTATGTAAGCCTCGGGTTGCTGCATATAGATGTCCCTACCTTCTTCAAGGTAACCGTTTAGAAAAGCGGTTTTGACATCCATCTGCCAGATCTCGAGGTCCATATGCGCAGCTATGGCAAGGAGTATCCGGATGGATTTGAGCATGGCTACGGGTGAAAAGGTTTCGTCATAGTCAATGCCCTCTTTCTGACTATAACCCTTTGCCACCAGCTTGGCCTTGAAAGCCGTGATCTTTCCATCCGCCCCTTTCTTTCTTTCTTTTGTATACCCATTTGCACCCTATGGCCCTAAAGCCATCCGGCAAATCAGTTTTATGGTATACATCCTTAGCAGTTATGGATTCAATTTCAGAATCCACGGCGACACGCCATTTGGCAACATCCTTGTCCTGCACTGCCTCTTCGTAAGTCAATGGGTCAGAGTCCTCATGTCCGTCTTCCGGGCTCAAGTCCGAAGACTCACCCACGAACATGTACCTTTCCGGTTGGAAAATAACTCTCCCACTACGACGAGGCATCGGTGCCGTGTCAGTAGTAGGTGCAGTGACTTGTGGTCCTGCACCTTGCACTGAAGAACGTGTCTGTGGTGTTGTGCCTCTCACAGGTGCACCCACATCTACACGTTCCCCTTCCCTTGGAATTGCACTCTCGTTCTCAATTTCTTGAAGAACGATATCACTCCTTGACCTGTGATTACTCACATACTCGTCCTCCAAGAATCTAGCATTGGTGCTAACAACGACTCTTTGACTCTCAGGACAGTTGCCTGGGATACCCTATGAACAACATTACTTTTGACCTGCTTTCTAACTTATCAGGTTCCTTTGACAGTACGTGTGCCGGACAGCCCCATACTCTAAACTTGCACAAACTAGGTTTGCGACCAAGGAAGAGCTCAGAAAGCGTCTTAGGAACTGATTTAGAAGGCACCATATTAAGTACGTATGCTACTGTCTCCAATGCGTAGCCCCAAAACGAAATTGGTAAGTTTGCATAACTCATCATTGACCTTACCATCTCTAGAAGAGTCTTATTTCTTCTTTCAGCTACACCGTTTTGCTGGGGAGTACCCGGTACAGTCCACTGGGATGTAATCCCATTTTCTGACAAATATTGCACGAACTCGTTACCGAGGTATTCGCCACCGCGGTCAGATCGCAGCGACTTGACAGTTTTCCCGACCTTCTTTTCTACCTCAGCCTTGAACTCTTTGAATTTCTCAAAGCATTCAGACTTGTAGCGAAGCAGGTAAACGTATTCGTACCTTGAGTAATCGTCAATGAAAGTGATGAAGTACTCGTACCCTCCACGAGCCTGAGTGGACATCGGTCCACATAGGTCAGAATGGATCAATTCCAACACTTCCTCTGCTCGAGATTGACTAGCCTTGAAAGGCCTAGTTGACATCTTGCCCTCGATGCAGGATTCGCAGACTTGATAAGGTACAGCCCGGACTAAGTCCAATGTACCGTCATCTGCAAGTCTCTGAATCCGCTTCAAGCTGATGTGGCCCAGTCTCAAGTGCCAGAGATATGTAAGATCCTCATCAGAAGAAGTAAGTTTTCTCTTCCTAGGATTATCAATTACGGATGAATTACATGCAATATAAAGGGCATATTTGATCGAAGTAATATAAAGAGTATGAATCAACATTACATAATGAATGACATTGTTATCGCCAATGATTGAAATCATAAATAATAAACATCCATAGAAAGTTGATAAAATTTGTCCTGCCGATAAACCACGGCCCACAAATAAACTCTCAAACGTACTTTATTCATCAAAACATAAAGAAAAGAAAACTCCATGAAGCTCCGTCATAAAACGTTGCCTTCATCCAGTTTGGTATCTTCTTGCCATCACTCACCAGCCTTGTCGGCACGGTCCCCTGCAAAGTACAACAACATGATCAACAAGTCAGTGCTTACAGCTCTAGAAGAGCAACAACTAACTCTAATCATGCTTGCAGTTATACATGCAAAATGGCATACCTTGTCTAGCTTTGTTGGCTTGACAATCTTTCCTCCAATGTCCTTTCTTACCACACCTGAAGCACCTGTCCCTTTTAGTCGCCACCTTAGGCTTTTTCCCAGCCCCACCATCCTTCATAGGTGTCTTCTTGGCCCACTTCTTAATCCCTTTCTTCCGCTTCATACTTTTCGGTACAGCAGAGAGATTACCAGAAGTGGCCAAGGCAACCTTCTAAGGATTCATGACCGATTCAGCTGCCATCAAGTCATTGAGTAACTCGTTAAGAGTATACTCTTTCTTGTTCATGACAACATTCAGTCTAAAACTCTCAAAGGACTTGGGTAGAGAGTTCAGTATGATATCGACCTTAGCCTCAGCGTCGAAACTTCCACCATGCACTGTCAGTTCATCCATGAGGTGAGTCATGGTAACTACGTGCTCTCTCACTGAGGTGCCATCAGTCATTTTCTTACTCACGATTTCTTTCATGAGATTGAATCTGACAGCTCTATCAGTCTCCCCATAGGTCGCCGTCAGACTCGCCATGATGTCATAGGCATCCCTATGGTGCTGATGCTGCTGCTGCAAGACTTTCGACATAGTGGTCATCATGTAGCACTTGACTGCATTGTTCGATTTTTCCCACTTGTTATAAAAGTCTATATCCAGTTGACTGGATTCAGCAGTTGGCACTTCGGGACGAAGTACTTGCAGAACGAACATATGTTCTTCTGCAATCAGGAGGTATTCAAGATTGCGTTTCCATTCCAGGAAGTTTGGACCAGTTAGAGTGTTTTGTGCGAGAATGTTGATCACATTAGACATAGACATATCTGAAACAATAAAGAATCTTAAATAAGAACATACATGTTGAACTTCGAAAACAAATGCATTGAAAACCTTTTAATAAATCAAATACAAATGTTTTCCACTAATTGCCCATGAGTTCCCACCGCAAGCTACACTCGTAGACGTTTACGATGTCACCCTCAACCAGAACTGCGGGTTTTAAGCCCCAATCCATTTAATTTCACTACCATGTCAGGATGCTTTTGACACTAGAAATTAATAATTAGTGAAAACCTTAGACCAAGCCATCTCTCAAGAACAGGGATGCAATTCTTGCATTATATTCTAAGATGCTTCTAAGCAATTAACCACAAATTTAACTCCGGCCAAAAGAGACAGTTTAGCATGGCACGTAACCATACCGCACAGCCCTTAAAGCTTTTGTTATCTATAATTTAAATCAATCCTAGAATACTAGTGAAAGAGGTCTACGCAATCTACACTCGTAGACGTTTACGCAAAGCCCTCCCACTATTCACATGATTTAAATTGTTTGTCTAGAAATCCCAACAACCGTACCCATGCACCTCCGGGAACTAGCAAGCTACACTCGTAGACGTTTACTAGAACGAGAGATACACTTACAGCCTAGGACAGCTTTGTGGAGGTCTATTGATTTTAATTAAAAAATCTGCTTAGTAATTTTCTTTTAAAAGGTTTCTTTATGCGCACACATAATTTCCTTTTGTCATTATATTTTCCAAATTTTTGCATGTAATTAAACAAGCCCAAAAATTCCCAAAATAAAATCCAACAAAAGAAATTAATCACATAAGCATGCTTGCAAAGCTGTAAATAATAAAAGCAGTAAAACATGCTTTTCCTATTATCTACACATGCTTAATTGCGCACATAAATAAATCACATATCAAACGAGGACAATTAAGGCAAACAAAAATTCCTCGTGGCCCCAAAAATAAATAGAAAATAAAATCTATCTATTACAATTTGAATTTTGAATTTAATGGATAAATTCAAATCTTCTCAAATCTTCAAGGGCCTCCAAATCTTGATACACCAAATCTTTTGGATTTTTAGGCCTTTGTGATCTGATGATTTGCCCTAATCCTAATGCAAACCTAGGGTTTACACAGGATTGCACAAACCACCAAAAGCACAAGCCATCGCAACGGGACAGCAGCAGACGACGACGACCGAAGCCGCCGCCAACCGCCGACCGTCGCCGCCGCCGGCCAGGCACCGCCGCACCCAGCACACCGCGCGCTCGCGCGGGCCCCGCGCTGGCTGCCGAGCCGCGCGGCGCAGCCCTGCGCCCGCCGTGCCACCGTAATGCGCGCAGGCCGCGCGCGCCGAGGCCGCTACCCGCGCCGCCTGCGCCCGCCGTCGGCCCTGCGTTGGCTCCGTCTTCGTTCTTCGTCCTCAACCCGTCCAATTACAGAATTTGAAAAATTTCAAAAACTATTCTATTACAATTTTCAAATCTATTCTAATCATCGATTTTCTCATGATTTTACAAAATAATTTAGCCCTACACGGATAAACCACCGCGGACTGAATCAACGGGTTGCCACGAGGAACAAAAACCAACATCCACAATAATAAATTCATACATGCATAATATCGAATTTAATTATGAACAACAGAGCCATAAATCAGATAACCTGGCTCTGATACCAATTGTAGGGTTTTTTCGTGAACCGAATCACCAAAACCAAACTGAACCAGATCGATCTATGGATATTGCCCATAATTAATTTCTCAAAACCCTAGCATGCTCCTATGAATTTAATACAAAGAATTGTGGATCGAGAGATTTACCGAAACTCCGTAGTGTCTGTACCGATCTTTTGCGTTTGAATTCCAAACTTCAATTCAACCACGCAATTTGAATTGTCTACGGAAACAGAAATTAGCAATCTAATTTCAAAACAAATTCGAAATAAAGAAATAGAGAAAGAAGAAGTTCTGTTCTCCAGATCAGGTCTTCAGATCTGTGTCCCGGTGCTGTTCAGATCTACTACTGGTGAGGACTCCGTAGATCTGTGGCTTGAGCAGGACCAGAATTCGAAAATTCTCCTCCTTTCCCTTCTCAAAAACGGAGCCCCCTCTCTCTCTTAGGTTTAGGATTTTTCAACTGTGTTATGACTTATGAGAGACAGCTGTCTATTTATAGACCTAGGGTTGGAAACCCTAATGGGTCATTTTGGGCTCAATTCAGCACACTTGTTGGGCCAGACCTGGGACCTAATGCAAATAATAAAGTGGGCCTATAAATTAATTAATTCCCACGTCCACAACCCAGGACACAATTAATTAATTAATATTAATTCTTTTTTACCACAGAATTAATACTGACCTACCCCTTTATTACCACGTTATGAGAACGGGTTGCATTAATTGAGAATCCCCATATTTAAGGTTACCGGACATTCATTAATTAATCGGAGCCTCTGACAAGCTCTAACTACAATTAATTAATATCTTATTATTCCTGAGTAGTACCACTCAAACCTTATCACTCGTGCCTGAACTTAATCAGCCTGCAGGACTTTGGCACGATGAATGTTATTGAGCTCCTCAGGGAATGTCCCCATCCTATTACTCGGATATGGTTACCTAAGTTCAGTCTCAGGCGGTACTACACGAACTGCTGTTACCCAAGATGCGGATATACGAGCACGTTACTCAGGCTCTCCACCATGGCAAGTCAAAGCAACAGTCAACCCGTGCAAACCCCTGAACCTTTGTTAGGGTTTGGACTCAATCAATATAACGAGATCTTTTATTCGCTGATGTCAGACAGATGAATATATCTCACTGCGGTCCATCAATATGCCACCTCTGCGTACCAGCATGTCAAGTAACCAAGACATACTACTTATTCCGACAATGCTGCAGCCATCCGGACAGACGTATCCTCATACGCTGTCTTGGCTGTGATCATGGTTTATGTCTCACTAGGTCAAGTGATCATACTGTCTTCTGCGATCTACAACACGCCGTATGATCCGATCTTTCGTGTTTGAATTTCAATCCCTCGATTTAGCCACACGAATTAATTAAATCTACGGAATACGAAATTTCAAGATTTAATTAATGAAAAAGAGAAGAAAAAAGAATGTTGTTCTCCAGATTGGGTCTTGAGATCTGTAACCCAATGCTGTTCAATCCTGCTTCTGGTGAGGATTCCACTGGACTGTGAATGTGAAGGACATAGTCGAATTTCTTCTTCTCCCACAACACACAGGCACCGCCCACTCTTTCTCTCTCTCTCTAGGGTTTCTGTGCTTTTCAATTGAAATATGAATTGTGAGAGAGAGCCATGTATTTAATGACCTAAGGGCTACTGGGCTCCTGGGCTCCTTTCAGCATATTTAATTGGGTCAGACCTGGGACCTAATGCAAATAATAAAGTAGGTCTATGAATTAATTAATTCTCATTTCCACAACCCATGACACAATTAATTAATTAATATTAATTTTTTTCACCACAAAATTAATAGTGACCTACCCCTTTATTATCACGTTATGAGAACGAGTTGCATTTACTTGAGAATCCCCATATTTAAGGTTATTGGACATTCATTAATTTATTGGAGCTTCTGACAAGCTTCCACAATTAATTAGTTTCTTATTTTCCTGAGCAGTACCACTCAAACCTTATCACTCGTGCTTGAACTTAATCAGCCTGCAGGACTTTAGAACGATGAATGTTATTGAGCTCCTCACGGAATGTCCCCATCATTTTACTTGGATATAGTAACCTAACTCCAATCTCAGACTGTAATACACAAACTGCTGTTACCCAAGATGCAGGTATACGAGCACATTACTCAGGCTCTCCACCATTGCAAGTCAAAGCAACAGTCAACCCGTGCATACCCCTAAACCTTCGTTAGGGTTTGGACTCAATCAAGATCGAGATCTTGTATTCTCTGATGTTAGACAGAAGAATACATCTTACTATGGTCCAATCAATACGCAACCTTACGTACCAGCATATCAAGTGATCAAGACAGATCACTTCTTTCCGACTATGCTGCAGCCTATATCGACAGACTTATCCTCATACATTGTCTCGGCTATGATAATATATATATCTCACTAGGTCAAGTGATCAAACTGTCTTCTGCGCTCTACAACACGCAGTATGATCGTCCTTTTCGGTGAGATAAGAGGATACCATTGTTACTCGCATGATATGAGATAAAACTGAATGTATACTCATCGTAATAAAACCAACTTAAAGAATCCTATTCAATTGGGACAAATTCGGGGTCCTTTGAGTCCATCCCAAGGAAGAACCATCTGCTCCACCATTTGGAAGAATTGTTGGGGGCACCGGTGACCAGCGGGGACCAGTCCCCCATCCATTTTGTGGCATAATAATACCCAGGCGATAGGGATTAATACGATAAAGATAATGCCATTTGCAGATAGAGGGCAGGCCGAGTCCCTGGTCCATGAATATCAGGAACATGCCCACCATATGACACCAACTCACCGGCTACAAATGAAAAGGGTAAAGACCATATGAGTTCAACACATCACAGAAAAAAGGATGAAGGGGAAGATCGACCCCCTTCTCCAAAATAGGCAGGTAAAATCTACATGCCCCAACGGTGGGTTAAAACACCGCTCCTCTATCGACGGAACCTTATACATTGGAGGAACACTAGCAGCCTGTTCAAGGACCTCCACCAACTGACCTATGGACATCGAAGAAATGACATCCCAAACCTGGTCCCTCTTGGTTGTCACCTCCTTCCGAGTTCTGGACCTTTCGGACTGGACCGGCAGTTCCCCGCCGGATGACGAAGACACATCGACAATCGAACGTTTAGAAGGGGATTCCCTATCATCACCCCATTCAGTTTCAAGCAAACTCCTACCCAAGGAAAGAGAGCCAACCTACTCCGAGGTAGAGGGATCGAAAGACGGAGACTCGAAAAGCACAGGGGGAATTGCTACCCCTATTTTGGGAGTCGGATTGGGACGACATAAGGAAAAAAAATATCTAAAACCCCAAAATTCTACCCCAAAACCCTACTACCACTGCAAGAACACGCGCCAAAATAGGAATAACTTAAGATGATCGGGCAGAATTTAGGGCTACTAACCTTACACGAAGAAACTAAATGCGGGGAAAGTTGGTAATTGCCGGGGGGATTCGCCAGGAAGAAAAAAGGAAAGCTCGATCAAATGATATAGGATGAGTATGATTTGACGTCCTTTTGCAGGCGACGGTTTGCCTCCCAAATATCTAGAAAAACCTCCCCTTAACTTCCACGCACTTGCGGTTATGCCACCACGAAATGACAAAATCGGCCGCAACTCCCGTGCACAATTTTTGAAGACGTGACCCGACTAGCAAGATCCAACCCACGCGACCCGATAAGACGCGAACCCTGGATCTAACTCTAACCTAGGGTCCGCTTCTCTCGAAGGACCCTGAAGTCCACAAAATAATCCAACCAAATCCTAAAACCCCACGCAAGAATTCCCCACGGGGATGCACAAAGCGCTGCACATGAGAGCCTAGCTCCCATAAAGTGGGACGTCCTATGGGATGTCCCCCCTCCTTACCTCGTGGTTCCGGACCCATGACTTGAGCCTGCATGAAAGCTCTACGAAGCCACTTGCACTTCCATGTAAGAACCCACCAAGTAGGATCTTACATCCATTGAGTTCACCCCGGGGAACCAACCATCCAAAGGAGATAGGAACCTCACGAGGTCCCCTCCAGGGCTATCGATGCCTCCTCACGAGGAGCTCGGAACTTCCACGCTTTGAGCACTTGCGTATGGCGGGTATGACCCAACTGTTCGACCTTCGGGTCTCCCTAGCACTCAACCCCAAGCCCGAAGGGGTTGTTGTTGGGCCCAAAATTGATTGGGTTGTAAGAACTAGGCCAAAGCCTAATAGCGCCAACAAAGGCCTAAAAAAGAGTTCACCTACTAAGCTCCTCCAGGCCCGTCAGACCCGACTCTCGGGATAACCCCAACCAGCCATCAACAAGGTCCGGCTCTAGGACGACGGCACGACCTCTGAAGCTCCAAAATTGCGATCCCAAGGACCAAATGTGAAGCTCCAGTACCCGTATATGACCTCCCGCAGAGATAACAGAACCAAGCCCTGAGGCACGTGGAACTCGGAAGGGAGTTGAGATATCGCACACCAACGGCCCCCAAGAATCGGAACTACCTCCAGATACTTCGTGCCGTTAACGGATAGGACCTACCACAGAGCAAAAACCCTAGCTCAGAGATCCCGAAGAAAGCGCAACAAACCCTACCAATGATTTGCCCCAAAGGTCGGAACTACCCACGAAGATAGCTAGGGTTGTAACGGTCTCCCTTGGTCTATAAAAGGGACACCGATAGCTCATTTTCATACACGTTTTTGGCTATATACACTTGTAGACACGGTTTCATCTGTTTGAATTTCTACATGTTGAATAATATATCATTATTTTATCTTATTTCTTCGGTCATATTCAATTTAAATTATCACGAGTTCCAAAGGTCCCTATCTAATCACAAATCGAACCTCAATAATATCCATAACAATGGGAAGTCAAAGTTAAGTACTTTCTCTCCCAAAGCTAATGAAGGAGTGTTACTAGGATATGGACATCCATCTTACAAGGGGTATATAGTACTAAATAAAACTACCAAACTTGTGGAAATAACATGCAATGTTATTTTTGATGAAGCTACCTTAGTGCACAGGACTATGAGAGATCAGAAAGATGTGATTCTTGAAACCAATAATGTTAATGGTCAATCGGGCTTGAATACTTTTGAAGCTCAACCGATTGATCCGACTAGGTTGATGAGTGAATATGCATCTGCTCTGGAAATCTTGACTGATCAGCAAGAAGCCGAGAAGGCCTGTGATGCAACTGGTAATGCTGAGGCCATACTAAATCCTCTCAAGGAGATCACATGTCAAGGGGGAATGCTAATTTTGCTGAGCATCCCCAAAACAGTGAGAGGATCACCGAAGATGATTCTGGTGAAGGTGAACAAGATTAAGATGTTGATGGAAGAATAGAGAATTCAGCAGTCGGAGCATCATCAATCGATCATTCAGCAGAAGACAACCCAGCAAGTATAGCAGAGAATCTGAGCAACCTACAACTTGTTGATGTACCTATTTCAGAAAGTCAAATTGGAGCATCCAGCAGTCAAACCATCCCAGTATCAGAGCTACAAAGACCAAAATGGCTGCTGAGAGATCATCCTTTAGAAGCGATACTAGGAGATCTTGCAGATCCAATTCGCACCAAACACGGAGCAATGCTAGAACCCACGAAAGTGGCAGACGCACTTTAATTAGCTGATTGGATCAACGTGATGTAGGAAGAACTGTTAGAATTCACACGAAATCACGTATGGGAACTCGTCATTCGGCCAACACATCAATCGCTAATAGGAACCAAATGGATATTCAAGAACAAACGCGATGAAAATGGACTCGTTGTTTGCAACAAAGCAAGACTCGTTGCTAAAGGATATGTGCAGTGCGAAGGAATAGACTTCAATTAGACATTTGCTCCAATAGCTCGGCTGGAAGCAATCAGACTATTTCTAGCATATGATGCGCATCGTGGTTTCACTGTTTTTCAGATGGACGTCAAGAGTGCATTCCTGAATGGTGAATTAAAGGAGGAAGTCTACGTGGAGCAACCTCCAGGATTTGAATGCGGAAACAAGGTGTACAGATTAAGGAAAGCTCTCTATGGTCTGAAGCAAGCCCCAAGAGCTTGGTACGAGATTTTATCACAGTTTCTGCTTAAGAATGGATTCAGAAAAGGGAAGATCGACAGGACACTATTCTTGATCAAAGATGCTGAAGATATATTACTCGTCCAAATCTATGTAGATGATATCATTTTTAGATCTAAGAATATAACCTTATGTGAAAAGTTTGCTTAGCTTATGCAGACAAATTTTCAGATGAGTATGATGGGAAAGATGTCGTATTACCTAGGTCTACAAGTTCAGCAATCCAGCGATGGGATCTTCATCCACCAGAAGAAGTATACAAGAGATCTCATTAGCAAATTTTGTCCAGAGAAGACTAAGACACTACGGATTCCCATGAGTACAACATGCTAAATATCAATGGATGAAGAAGGCTAATTCGTGGATCCCATAGCAAACAGAGGTATTATTGGTTCTCTATTATATCTAACGGCCAACAGGCCAGATATTTCGTATGCTAGATATCAAGAAAATCCAAAGAAATCGCACATGGAGTATGCATGAAGGTTTGTCAGATATCTAAAAGGAACAGAATCTTTAGGAATTTGGAAGCAGATGATCTCACACTCGTTGGATATTCAGACTCGGACTTCGGAGGATGTCGAATTGATTGAAAAAGTACGAGTGGGACATGTCAATTCCTTGGTTATAAGCTGATAAGCTGGTTCAGCAAGAAGGAACACTCCGTAGCAACATCCACAACAGAAGTTGAATATGTAGCTACTGCGAGTTGCTGTACACAGGTGTTGTGGATCAAACAACAACTTCAAGACTATGAAGACATCGCCGATTGCGTTCCTATATATTGGGACAACAACAGTGCAATGTGTATCACAAATAATCCAGTACATCACTCAAGGACGAATCATAATGATATCAGACATCAATTCAGTCGAGAACATGTTGAGAAAAAGCATATCTCCGTGGATTATATCAGGACAGAAGACCAGCTAGCAGACATATTCACCAAACTTGTCGCGCCCCCAAACCAGGCCTATGCGACAGACCCACGTGCGAACAATGCACGCTAAGGGTTTTAGTGGTTTAATAACAATTTTCAAACTTCATTTAAATAATATCGGAAGCAATTTAAAGTTTATCAAAAGAACATGGATTTATTTTGAAAGAATAAATTTAAATCCAAATTATAAACAAAAGACCAAGTGTAGCGGAAGCATTATGAAATGTTTACAATTAAAGCGTGGGGAAATAATGAATAACAATGGAGTTCAAATAATGACCACCACGCGGGTCTTACGCCAAGTACGACTTGGGAAAAACAATTCATGAACACGAACAAATGAATGGGTACTATGTATGAAGACATAGCCCTGTGTGCCTCGATACCAATTGACAATCGAATTAATTAAGTCAACAAGAATCATGCCATAATGGGTTCAACATCAAAAGAAATTCAAGTATAGGCTCAAATGGTTTTACAAATCAAACAACCTCATGTGATTCAAATAGACATGCCAAAAGACAATCTCAAGCAAACAAGAGGGAAGAGAGTTTGAAATAGCGCAAAAGATTACATTAATAACAAGACTATATTTGATCGTCTTCTTCCCACTTTTACCACAACGCCGCCGCCACCGCCACCGCCATCACCTTGTACCTGCAGGTGGGGAAAAACACACATAGGGGCTGAGTACTCCGCGTACCCAATGTTCACGGTGTCCCGAAAACCGAATACATATATATGATCAAATCACTTTCACACAAGTATCATATAAGGATTTTATTGAAATCAAACTTATGCATGCTCAAATTCTTTTTACCTCACATGGGATATCCCACTCATTTTGTGGTGCATTTCACAATCAACAATCATATAGTTCACATAAAACGTGTGATACACGCATGAGGTTTACAACTCCTCCCTCCTCCTCATTTCTCCCATTTCTCCCGACAAGAGGGTGATCGTATCCCTCCTCCTTATCTCTCCCAAATGCTAGTGGCATTTAACAATTATAAGCACCAAAATAATTTAACGGTGACACATCGCTTTCAAAATCAAAATCATTTATTTTTAATTTTGGAAATCATTTTGGAAAGCAAATAAAAAAGGAAATAGGATAAAGTAGTGCCCACCTTATAGCTTATGCCATAGTTGATCACTTGTACCACTAGTTGATGCTTCTTTGCCACAATCACCAACACCTAGATTATAACACTAAATTACTAGGTGTGTTCATTTAACTTCATGCATGCTTCACTAATGTGATTATTCACCTAATTCATTTAGATTAAATATCATGCTTAGGCTAAAGATATAATCATGCTTGCTAGGATTCATTTAACGAGTAGGCTTGTATACATCATGCTCTTTCAATTTAATCAACATGCTTGACAATTATGTAACAAATACTATATGAGTTATTCTAGACTTCTTTGATCATTTACATGCACATGGACTTGCACATTTTTGTGGCTTCTATATTTATTTTAAGGGTGTATGCAATTATGAGACTCTCTAATATGATAAAGTCCTATTACTAAATGCAACTAATTGATTAAGGATTATGTAAAACAATTTTGGAAACCTTCTTTATCTTTGAAAATATGTTAATTATGTTTAGAAAAATAATTGGATGCAATTTTAGAAGTACTCTATGATCTTGAACCTAAAAGACTCCTATTTATGCATTCTAGAAATGTCATGTTCAAAGCAATGCCGATTGAGATCTACAGAGAATTAAGACATGAAATTTAACATGAAGAAACTAGATATGAATATGCTCCAATTGACGGTTTATGAAAATATTTTTCGTTTGGGAGATATCGGCTGGGGGAGATTAAATTTCCTGAACATTTTTGCTACGGGTCTGAAAATAGAGTATAAATTTAAAAATTCATTTCGGAAAAAATACACATGATAATGACTTAAATATTTATATAAAGACTCTATGATGTGTCTTAGACCTATAAATAAATTTTGAGAATTTTCTGAAATGTATAAATGCAGTTTCAAAAACCATTTTTAAAATGCAACACAGAATGACACACATTTTTGCGGAGTGCATAACTTTCTAACCACACAATATTTTGACATAAGACCAGAGCCAAAACCTTTCTAACACATTCAAGTATAACATATTTAAATTTTATATCAATCGGGTTCCATTTTACCCATATGCCACAACCAAATAGAGAGCTCATTTTACAGATTTCATCACAACATGCTCCTTTCACTTTAACATGTATAAATTCATGGCAACTCATCATCCAACAACATATATGTTCAATTTCAGACATCCAACACTTCATATTATAATCCTATAACATAGATATCAAGCTATATCATGCATACAAGGAATATATCATCAATCAACAACAACATAGTCAATATTGGCCATCAAACATGCATATTATGAACCCTACTTCATCATATGAGCTAAAAATCTACTAGGGGTTTCTTGATCATGCATGCAATCTTATAATCATACTTATGAGGATCTAGAGAGGGTAAATAAGGGGTTACATGAGAGGTTTAGGTTCTGATTTGGGTTATTTCCTTCCAAACTCGAAAATTGTCTCCTCTTGCTAGATCTTGATGCTTTTTTGCTCCTAGCTCCTTGTACACTCTTAGATCCAAGACCGACCCTTTAAATTTTGGGGCCCGGTGCAAAAAAAAAATTTGGTGCCACTATTTAAATTATATAATTTTAAAATTATTAATAAATATAAAATGCATTTTAAAATCATCCATCTTATTTAAAATTTCAAAATTTATTCAAAAATATCTTTTAACAAAAAGCTCGAGTTCTAAAAAAACTTCATATAAGATCATTTCACTTTATTTTTAAATAAACCTAAGACAAATTTAAGAAATTAAATAATACTATATAAAGTAAATGCATAATCATCATTTAAAAAAAAATCTCCACTCATATTTTGAAGCAAATTTTTTGAGATTTTTTGTTCATATATTTTTTTTTGTTTTTCTTTGTCACATAACAAGACAAATGTTTACTAACTCAAGAACAACAATTAACATATATTAATATGAAATAAATAAAATTAAAAAAATTGAAATCTAAAATCACTCTGAATAATTAAAAAAAATTAAACAAATAAATTAAGTGCAAAGGCCTAACAAATCACATTATGGAGCAAGAACATTTGATGAGATTTAAAAATATTGCACAACATTATGATCGCAAAGAAATCTCATCATATATAATATTTGTTTAAAAATAATGAAGAATTACTATTAAAAAAATGAAGAAATATTTTATCAACTTGTTATTAGTTGCTACTCACTAAAACTTGTTTGTATGATGTTGTAAAATAAAAAAGTAGAGAAGATTAACTAGAGAAACAGAAAAGCTGTGAAGAGAAAGCAGCCACTTCGTATACTATAAGAGTGGCCAAACTTTTGGTTGTTGTGTTATATTATAAACAATATAAATTTTACTATCTTAATTGCTATCTCGAATAATCTTACTATGTTATTTGATATCTTAATTAATCTTCATATTTTATTGTTAATAAATTTTGAGTTAAACATCTTTATTAGGGTAAATATAAATTTATATTTTTTTTATTAATTTTTTAGTTTAGTTAAAGTTTCTTATCTAATGTTTTTTTTTTCTCAAATGGTGCCCCCACTAAGATAAATTAATACTATAATATTATTACTATTATATATTTTTTTTTTAAATGGTGCCCCCTTAATTCGGATACCCCGGTGCGGCGCACCTCTCGCACGGCCTCAGGGCCGCCACTGGGAGCTTCAACGGAGATTTGGGTGTGTTCAGGGATAGTGAGAGGAAGAAGATGAAAGGTGATAGGGAGGGAGGAAGGTGATGGTGTCCATTATGGGAGAGAGAGGAGTGAGGTTGAGTATAGTCTTGCATGTATGTGTAAAACTTAATCATTATGTCTACACACTTTTCCGCCATTGACTAATTTGCCCTCAATTATTTAAATTGCAAGGCCAGAAACTTCTTCTAGAAGGCTTATTTAGGTAAATGCTCAATCCTCACATTTACTTGATTTCTATATTTTTTTATAAATTCTTGATTAATTTCTCCACCACATAATATAAGGTGGTAAATTATAATTCCCCTATCTTAAATTAAAAGGGCAAAAAATTAATAGTGAAAACTTAGTAAAATAATTTCCGGGATTTTGCTTCGGAAATATTCTCGAATTTATTCACATATACATTTATGTATATATACTAATGCACCTTTAATTAATTTAAGGCTAGAGGGAAAAAAAATTTACATACAATAATTTAGGAATTTTAATTCCAAGTTTCGTCTTGGAATTAATTCCGAATAATATTCGTATCGATTTATCTACGTGATTGGTCCTTAAATAAATCCTCATGGGATTTAATTAATATTGCTTGAGTATAATGTACCTAAATTAATATACTTGCTTTTCAAATGGACTTTTATCATTCTCCTTCAATTGAGCCCATGTATAGAAATAAATAAATAAATAAGTGCTCAAGCCCAATACCCTACATGAATTAATATTTGGCCCCAAAATAATTTAGCTAGTCCATTGATAAATTCATTATTTCACTCACTTATCTATATTATTTTATATTATTTTATGTAGTTTTATTAAGTTTATATATATATATATATATTTCATGCATGAGTCTATTATATGTAGTGTTATGCCTGTCATGGTGCGTTTTTGCAGGATTAAGGCTTAAATTCACTGGAAAATCGTTCCGAAAGCAGTGACGTGCAAGAGTAGCAGTGAAGAGTTTCTCCACACAAGGAATTTGGGCTATTGGCGCATGGAAATGGATAGAGCTTCGAGTTAGCTTCCCAACGTAACTGGAATCGGGTCAATCGGAGTTCGGGAGTGAAAGTTATGGCCAAAACTATGAGACTGCATAGACGGGGAAGAGCTCGACTTCGACCGAAGGAGAATCAACCTCAACCGAGGGGCAGAGCTCGACTTCGACCGACGCTCACCCACCTCGGTCGAAGTGTGGCAAATCTGGTGGATTTTTGAGTTAAATCCGAATCAAATCATATCTTTAGCCCTAGACTTGATAGGATACACATCCACACCTATAAATAGTCCTTAAATTCGAGTTTTATTCACCTTTTACCATATTTTACATCCTGAATCATATTTTGCATCCTAAAAACTTTCAGCAATGTTTATTTTTCCTGCAAGAACCTTTATTTTATTGTAAGTTATTTTCTACACTTTAATAATATATTTTGTTTTGGTTTTCTATATGCTATGTGTGGCTAAAAACCCTAGCAGGTTCTAGGGCTATGAATATCAATCGAATGCATGTTTAATTGATTAACATTGAATTGCTTGGTTTTGAATTTTTGTTTGAATTATTAGGATTTAAAATTAATCAGATCGAAAGATAGAATTAATTCTAGGTTTATAGTTGTCAACTGAAGGACTGAGAAGAGAAAATTAATAACAGGAAAATGAATTTGAATGCAATTAGAATATCTGCCCTAGGAGAAGATAGTAATTGTAGGGTAAATCTGAGGAATTATAAAAGGTTGATTAGTATTGTGTTATTGAGGCCGACAAAACATATATATCCACATGCTAGTAATCTAGGCTATAATTGTCTAACCAAGAAATTATAGTATATTATGATTTACCACCAATGGAAGTTAATTAATTGATATGTATTTTGATTGATAATTTGCCCTAAAGCGTGTGTCCCTTTTATTCGAATTTCCAAACTCTTTAATTTTCTGCATTTGCTATCTTAATAATTTGAAAACAAATCCCTGATTTCTGATTGACTCAAACAATAGATTCCCAAATTATGACTAGTACATAAAATAATTTCGTTACACAATTCCTCTGGGTTTGAGAACTTAAGGGTACTTTTATAAATTTATTTGTCATTGTGTCTGCAATTTATCTGTAGAAATCAAAGTGATCAAATTGGCGTCGTTGTCGGGGAATTGTTAGATATTATTTTGTTATTAGTTTATCCTTGGATTAGTTGGATTGAGTTTGTATTTTTACCTTATTCTCGTTTGCGTGTCTGCGTGTTTCGTCTCGACTTCGATCGATGCCCCCACGCGTTGATCAACGTCGAGAAGTTATGAGCATCGATCGACACCCACCCGTATTGGTCAACACCAAGCTGATCTTTTGCCTGTTTTCTCTTTCAGGTGGTGCATGAACACTAGGTCCCGAGGGAAGCCGCTTGAAACCTTCAACCCGAAGATTGAAGCCTCTTATAGGAAAAAGAAACAGAAGAAAAAGATGGATCCACTGGATGACCGGAACCCAAGAGAAGTTGACTCGACTATGCCCTCGTTGGAAGACACTACTGATGGAAAAATTACAGTGGGGGATGCTCTGATTCTAATTCTGGAGATGCACCAGATGCGAGAGACAGTTCAGCAGCTGACAGCTGAAAGAGAGATTGAACGAGAAGCTGCACGAAGAAGGCAAGAAAGAGAGAGGCAACGACTAGATGATTCGGATGATGAGGATCCGAATGCTATGGGTAGAAAGTACAAGCCATAGCCCGGCAGTGAGGGATTCATTATTGGCATCGATGCAAATAATTTTGAACTCAAAATCGGGCTGATTCAGATGGTTCAGCAGAACCAATTTGGAGGAAGAGCTACAGAGACTGAAGTGGAGACTGAAGATCCTCTCAAAACTGAGGTTGAGAAGCTAAGAGAGAACTTGGACAAATTGTCTGCGGGAGCTTCTACTGCTGCGGTTGCACAGGTGCAACCCGAAGCTCCTGCGGAGGTGAGCTATCTGAATTGAGGGGGATACCCCTACCAGCACCAGCAAAGGAGTGGGGGATATCAATATCCGCCAAGAAACCACCACGGTTTCTCCTACTCCCATCCTGAGGTGGCCGAGCTACCACCACCTGGATTTGAAGTTCAGAATGGAGAAGTGGTGGAAAAGAAGAAGGACAACTTGGATGATATGTTAGTCAAATTCATAAAGGCCTCAGACCAACGGTTTGGAAGGCTTGAGTAGGAGATGACTGGAGTACACACTAAGGTGGATCGGATGGGAAAGCACCTGCAGATGGTTGAAACGCAGGTCAGTCAAATCGCCAGCACTATTGGGGCTCACCACAAGCAAGGACAGCTACCGAGCACAACCAAGGTGAACCCAAGGGTTAAAAAAGAATGTAAAGCTATCACACTGAGATCTGGGATGAGTTACAAGGGTCCCGAGATGGTTTGGGACGAGTTTGAAGCTGAAGAGGCGCAAAATTGCGCCAATGGAGGCTTGACTTTGACCGACGCACATCCCACGTCGATCAAAGTCGAGGGGAATGGAGAAGAGTCGAGTGACAAAGAAGGCTCGACTTTGATCAACGCATCTGACATCGATCGAAGCACGCAAAAGTCGACGTCAATCGACGCCACCCTACATCGGTTGAAGTCGAGGCCTATCTCGGGCAAAAATTCGATGGAAACTGAATATGTTATCGCTCCTATGCCATTCCCTCAGAGATTCGTGAAGCAAAAGAAGGACTCAAGGTTCTCCGGATTTGTAGAGAACTTGAGGAAGGTCAGTATCAATATTCTGTTGATCGAGGCGTTGAAGTGATGGATTTATATACTGAAAGCATTATGATTGGTATATTATGTACAAGGTCGATTGGTTAATATACTGGGAATCATAATTTTGTTCGTTCATCTCCTGTCTGAATTAACAAACATGTGTCGCAAACGCAATTATCCTCTTATCTCGTCGATAGGGAGATCATACGGTGTGTAGAAGATCACGGAAGATCGTATGGATCGTTTGACCTAGCGAGATACAAATGGTTATCACAGCTGAGACAGTTCCAGGATAAACTGTCGGTGTAGGCTGCATCATACGCAGCAATAAGCATCTTATCTTGGATGGCTTGGTATGCTGGTGTGGGGCACACATTGATAAGGACCTAAGTCGAGATCGATTCTTTTATCTGACATTAAAAGAATCTAGATCTCTATGGCTTGATGAGATCCTAAGCCTACATGAAGGTACGGAAGTATATGCAGATTGTGTATTACTTTGAGTTGCAGTGAAAGGCTCTAGTTGAGCTTGTATATATGTATCTTGGGTAATAGCAGTTTCTGTATGACTGTCTGGTACTGAAATTAGGTAACCACATCCAGTATAGGATGGTGACTTTCTCTGAACAGCTCAAAAGGTTCGTTATGCTAAAGTCCTGCAGGCTGATTAAGTTCAAGCATAAGTGAAAATGTTTGAGTGGATTGATTCAGGAATATAAGATGTTAATTAATTAAATAGCTTGTCAGAGCTTAAATTAATTAACGAATGTCTGTAACCTTAAATATGGGGATATATCGAGCCCATGCAACCCGTACCTCAAAACGTGGTAGCAAATAGGTAGGACAATATTGATTCTATGGTGGAATGAATCAATATTAATTAATTAATTATATTCTGTGTTGAATATGAGAATTAATTAATTGATAGGCCTTATTTGCTATTTGCATTCTGGTCCCTGGTCTGGCCCATGAAACTCAGGCCCAATAGAAGTCCAGTGAGAAGTGGGAGTTCATGCGTAAACGTCTACATGTGTAGCTTGCGTATTGAATTTTCATAAGTTCTCTAGGGATTAAATTAAATGAGACAGCTTTATTATAGGGATCGGGTGTGTTCTAATAGATCCTTATATGGGAGGGTTGGCTTTGGTGGTAAGCTAGCTTAGATGTTATCCAGAGTATAACTCATTTGTGATGTCCCTGCTCAGTAGGATAATATGGTCTTAAGTTAGTCTCCAATTATTAATTCCGTTTGTCTAAGGAACCCGGGCATGGATTGGAATTAAAGGACTGGAATTGAAAGATGCAGTCTGGTTAAGTGTTTTGTTGTAAACGTCCACATGTGTGGCTTGCAATAGTAATACTTAGGCAAATTGGAGGAAACATTAATATTGCTTTATCATAAGGTTTCAATATTTAATTTTTTCAATAGTTTGCGACTATGTTTTAATTTTTGCTTTAATTTATTATTTTCAGACATGTCTTTACCGAATGTGATCAATATCTTAGCACAAAACCAATTAACCGGTCCCAATTTCCAAGAATGGAAACACAACTTGGATTACATCCTTGTCGCAGAGGAACACAAGTTTGTCCTTGATAAGCCTTGTCCGGCTGCTCCCACTAATGCATTGACTGATGAGGAAAGGAGCTACTATAACAAGTGGCTCAAGTCAAACAATATAGTGAAATGATATATGATGACTACTATGTCCAAGGTACTTGCACAGCAGCATCACTCATATGATAATGCTAGTGACATAATGGACAACCTCACAGCCACCTATGGTGAGTCAGACCGAGCAGTCAGATTCAATCTCATGAGGGAAATCGTGGGAAAGAAAATGGTAGAAGGTAGCTCGGTCAGAGAGCACGTGGTCGGCATGACTCACCTCATGGATGAGCTCACGCTGCACGGAGGTGGTATCGATGCGGAAGCGCATGTTGATATCATCCTCAACTCTCTACCAAAGTCCTATGAGAACTTTAGATTGAATGTTGTCATGAACAAGAAAGAGTACACTCTTAACGAGCTACTCAATGACTTGATGGCAGCGGAATCAGTAATGCAACCAGAAAAAGTTGCTTTGGCTACTTCTAGCAATCGTCCTGTTGCGCTGGTTGGCAAGAGGCGCAAAGGAATGTTTAAGAAGAAAGCCAAAGGAACAACTTCTGGTAGAAAATTAAAAAGGACACCGGGCGTGCCTGCTAAAAGGAACAAGTGTTTCAGGTGTGGCAAGGCAGGTCACTGGAAGAAAGATTGTCAAGTCAGGAAGACTGGAGAAGGTACGTCATGTGCATTTATAACAAAAACATGTTTAGCATCGGTTTCTACCCATTCTTGGGTAGTGGATACTGGAGCTACTGATCATGTTTGTTATACTTTGCAGGGGTTCAGGCCGACAAGGCAGCTGAAGCATGACGAGATTACCATCTCAATGGGAAGCAGAGAGCGAGTCTCAGCAGTAGCCATTAGAGATTTTACTTTATGCTTTGAAAACAATGTTTTGATTTTGAGAGATGTTTTATATGTGTCGGTTTTTCGGCGGAACTTAATTTCAGTTTCCAAGTTATTTTGTGATGGATATTCAGTTATTTTTTATAGTAGAGTTTCTATAATTGGTAATAACGGTGTTATCTGTCATGGCAAACTGATTGACTCTCTCTATATCATTGATTGTATGCATAAATCTTCCGTGAATGTTGCAAACTCATCCAATAATAATAATCATTTAAAGAGAAAGTTTTCTTCCGATGAGGATCAAACATATCTCTGGCACTTGAGACTAGGTCACATCAATCTAAAGAGGATTAAAAGTTTAGCATGCGATGGGCTCTTGGATTCTTTTCAAGTGGTACCGCATCAAATCTGTGAGTCCTGTATAGAGGGAAAGATGACGACCAGGCCTTTTAAGGCAAGTCAGTCTCGAGCAGAGAATGTGTTGGAATTGATCCACTTTGACTTATGTGGACCAATGTCCACGCAAGCTCGTGGAGGTTATGAGTACTTCACCACATTCATTGACGATTACTCAAGATTCGGATATGTCTATTTGCTTCGCCATAAGTCTGAATGCTTTGAGAAATTCAAAGAGTTTAGGACTGAGGTAGAAAAGAAGCTAGGGAAGACTATCAAGACACTACGATCAGATCGTGGTGGTGAATACCTCAGTAACGAGTTCTTGCAGTACTTGTCAGATAACGGGATTACATCCCGGTGGACTGCACCAGGAACCCCTCAACAAAATGGTGTAGCAGAAAGAAGAAACAGAAATCTCTTGGAAATGGTCAGGTCGATGATGAGTTATGCAAGCTTGCCTATTTCGTTTTGGGGATATGCCTTGGAGACAGCGGCCTACTTGATTAACCTGGTACCTTCTAAATCAGTTCCTAAAACACCTCTGGAACTCTGGTATGGGCGAAAGCCAAGTTTGAACAAAGTGAGGGTTTGGGGTTCTCCAACATATGTGCTGACAAAGGAACCTGATAAGTTAGAAAGTAGGTGTAAGCTGATGCTGTTTGTGTTGGGATTGTATACTGAAAGCATATATGATTAAGTGTTTGTACACTGGTCTTCATATATGTGTTGCCACAACAATGCTCGCTGTCTGATGAAACAAACATACAACAAACCATAATATCCTTTTATCTCGCCTATAGGGATGACCATATGGTGTGTAGGAGATCACAGAGGATCATATGAGTCGTTTGACCTAGCGATATATAAACAATATCACAGATGAGACAGTCCCTGGATAGGTTGTCGGTCTAAGCTGCGGCACATCGGTTCATAAGTGAGCTTATCCTAGCTACTTGATGTGTCGGTACATGGTTATGTATTGATGGGATCAACAGTGGGATGTGCCATTCTCATTGACATATGAATGAGCCAGATCCCTAACATACTTCCTATGATCTTAAACCTAACTGAAGCATAAGGGGCACACACAGATTGACCACACTTTGATTTACCATGGTGGCGAGTCTTACATGTACTCTTATACCCGTATTTTGGGTGTTAGCAATTTGTGTGTGGCCTGCTTAGGCTGGACGTTTAGGTAAGCATATTGATAAGCTCATTATTGTACTCACTTATCTATATTATTTTCTACTA
>JAPKLW010000659.1:0-46288 GCA_026898455.1 Plectranthus barbatus
AGGCCTAAACATGTTGGCCCAAAATAACTAAATAAATTAAACTAAGCACAATCATTAGACATAATTAAATTAATAACTTTTGGGCCTTCGTTTAATTCTTCCAACAGCAACGGTTCTTTGGCAACATTGGCAGCCCAAATATCTTTAATCAATAAGCTCAATCCAGCCCTCAAAGTCCTTGCTCGAGATCTAGTCATCGGCCCACTCGAAATGTAGACTGGATCAACTCGCACAGCTGCTACTTGGGCTCCATCAGGGTATGACTCAGAAACTACCTTTTAGAGTTGGGCGTGATCCCGAGTTTATCGAGGAGCATCACAATTTATTGTGATAACTCTGGTGCAGTGGCAAACTCAAAGGAACCGCGGTCTCACAGGGCAAGCAAACACATAGAGAGAAAGTACAATATCATACGAGAAATCGTATCGAGGGGCGATGTGCATATTAAGAAGATTGACACTGCTGACAATCTTGCTGATCCATTTACAAAGAGCTTGCCGTAGAAAGCTTACGATAGACATATTCTTGAGCTGGGTCTGAGTTGGATGCCGACCACTGACAGTGGTTAAAGAGACAGCAGACTAGATAGACGGACTGTATACTCTGTAATAGCTTAGTTATGCTTTGAGTATAAGTGGGAGATTGATGGGTTTTGTATACTGAAAGCATTTATTATAATGAGTATAAAATGGTTTATTTCTCCTATCTGTTAACAATCTTACATGTATAAACAATGGTATCCTCTTGTCTCACCGATAGGGACGATCATACGGCGTGTTGTAGATCGCAGAAGACAGTATGATCACTTGACCTAGTGAGACATAAACCTGATCACAACCGAGACAGCGTATGAGGATATGTCTGTCAGGATGGCTGCGGCATTGTCAGAATAAGTAATCTGTCTTGGTTACTTGACATGCTGGTACGCAGAGGTGGCGTATTGATGGACCGCAGTGAGATGTATTCGTCTGTCTGACATCAGCGAATACAAGATCTCGTTATATTGATTGAGTCCAAACCCTAACGAAGGTTCAGGGGTTTGCACGGGTTGACTGTTGCTTTGACTTGCCATGGTGGAGAGCCTAAGTAACGTGCTCGTATATCCGCATCTTGGGTAACAGCAGTTCGTGTAGTACCGCCTGAGACTGAGTTTAGGTAACCATATCCGAGTAATAGGATGGGGACATTCCCTGATGAGCTCAATAACATTCATCGTGTCAAAGTCCTGCAGGCTGATTAAGCTCAGGCACGAGTGATAAGGATTGAGTGGTACTACTCAGGAATTATAAGATATTAATTAATTCTAGTTAGAGCTCGTCAGAGGCTCCGATTAATTAATGAATGTCCGGTAACCTTAAATATGGGGATTCTCAATTAATGCAGCCCGTTCTCATCACGTGGTAATAAAGGGGTAGGTCAGTATTAATTCTGTGGTGAAAAAGAATTAATATTAATTCTGTCCTGGGTTGTGGACATGGGAATTAATTAATTTATAGGCCCACTTTATTATTTGCATTAGGTCCCAGGTCTGGCCCAAGGAAAGTGTGCTGAATTGAGCCCAGGAGCCCACTAGGGTTTACAACCCTAGGTCTATAAATAGACAGCTCTCTCTCATAAGTTGTAAAAAACTCAGTTGAAAAACCCTAAACCTAGAGAGAGAGAGAGAGACGCCGTTTTTGAGGAAAAAGGAGGAGAATTTTCGAATTCTGGTCCTGCTCAAAGCACAGATCTGTGGAATCCTCACCAGTAGCAGATCTGAACGCACCGGGAAATAGATCTGAAGATCTAATCTGGAGAACAACAAATTTCTCTTTTCTTTCTTTTAAATTTCGATTTTATTCTAGAAATTAGATTTCTAATTTCTACTTCCGCAGATAAAAATCGGATTGCGTGGTTGAATTAAAGTGGAAGTTCAAACGCAAAAGATCGGTACAGAGACTACGGAGTTACGGTAAATTCCTCAATCCACAAATCTGAGTATTAAATTCATAGGAGCATGCTAGGGTTTATTGTATATTTAATTGTGCACAATATCCTATAAATCGATCCAGTTCAAATTGGTTTTGGTGATTCGGTTCACGGGAAAACCCTACAGTCAGTGTTTCGACACGATTCAAAAATATGACCAAAACAAAACACTTAAGCACTTGCGCTCTTAGATCATTATTTATATATTATTGTATGGATTTCACTTCATAATTTATAATTTTTAATGCTAAACAATTTTCATTATTCTTTTTGTGTAAACACTTTCAGTATGTTATTATTAATAAAAATTTAAATTTTCAATCAATTACTTTTCTTTTTCCCCGTCTCTTCAAAAGAAATGTTCAAAACTGATGTATCATAAATATTATTTTTTACATCGTTAGATTTAACTATAGTCTATATGCATTGGTGTATATTTTATACACATTAAACTTTTATATCAAATTATTTGACATTAATTTGATTTACTATCTCATATGTTAAAAAATTTATACCCTCGTGGCTCTTTAACGATTTCAATTAAATCAAGATATCACAACATGGTGATAACTTATGCGCTCCATTAATAACAACTTTGATATTCAGACAGTCATCTCAACGATATTGATATTTATACCGTATTATTTTATCATCGTTAGTACATACCTTATATTGATTCATACTGGCATTATACTATTTTGTTTTGTGAGTTCAAATCTTCAAGTTAAAATAACTTTATCATTTGTATTTCTTAGTACGAAGCCATTTTTCCTCTTTGACTATTATAACATAAACGTTATGTTTCAACTCTTATACCTTCGACATAATTCATTTATCTATTCTCTCCACCTTATTTTATATGACTGTCAATCTATTTCATTGATGCACCTTATTCGTTCATTGATTGCAATATTTTTAAATAATTTATTTAACGTTAAAATAAATATTCTCAAACTCACACGCATTGCAATCAATCAATTTTTCAATGCAATCAAAAGGAACATATCTATTCATGTATATGGTATATTACAACAACATTATTCGAACATAGTTACTTTAATTGATTATTTTTAAACCGGAGCATGGACCGATAACCTAATTTCAGAATCAACTACTAAACTGTTTGCACCTGTTTACCGTAAAATAAAGTGTGTTTTGTATTTCCACCCAGTTTGTCTTGATTAGCTTTGTCAGTTCAATTACAACTTGATATATTCTAACAGAACTTTACAAGTTTACATTAAACTAATCTATAGACACTTCTAACTTGGTGGTTTCTAAACAAACTTTTGGCATATCAAAATAAAAAATAGGTTGGAATGCTTCCTAACAATCTCCCCCTTTTTGATGTTATCAAAAACCATCACTATTAAGCTGGTCAAGGGTCAGTTCCGAGATTACAATATCCGATCCGTATCCGTTTTGGATCCAATAAGTATTCAATCCGAATGATCCGTTATGTATCCGATCCGATAAAGATCCGATAAGAATCCAAATTATTTTAATTCAATAAGAATTCGTTTCAATAAACACAATTATAATCCAATAAAAATTTGATAAGATAATACAAAATATTCATATTTGATTGATCAAATAATGTGTTTGATAAATAAATAAAACTGCAACTTCATTTGAAATTAAAATCCTCAATCAAATATCTCAAGATACATAGATAAGTCTTAAATTCAAATTCTAGTGGTCAAACATGCTCATTTCTAAATATTGATCAATCTTTTACCTGAGTCGTCAATACTCCACTTACAATTTTGAGAGAGAAAAATATTAATTTAAATTTTAAGATTTATAACAAATAAAATAAATTATAATAAATACCATTAATCTATCATGATGAAATTGAAAGAGTTGAGACAATGAATGAGAATGTACAATACTTTCATCAGCATTAAAATTTAAGATCTCACCAATTAGTTAATCCGTTGATACAACTCAATTGAAAACATGAAGTTGAGAAAAAAAAAAGTTATTAAATTTTGATAGTAGAAGAAAATAAATATTAAAAAAATATACATAACAGATAAATAAATATATTTTCTGGTGGTGAATTAATAAAATGGGACACGACCAATGAAGAATCAAGAGATTTGAGTTTTTGAAATAACTCTAAATCTATATTAATATATCAAAATCAATTAATTAATTATTATATTTAAAAATATAAATAATTTTTATTAATTTATTAACGAATATCTGTATCCAACCCGAATCCGATCCATTTAATGAATTATCCAATTCGATCCGAATCTGATCCAAAATTTTTGTGTCCTTATCGTGTCAATCCGTTAAGGATCCATATCCGATTAGCTTCAATCAGTATCCGTTATTATCGTGCGAATTCGTGTCACATTATCGGATCGGATCAAAAATTGTCACCCCTAGATATAATATTAGATGACAAGAGAAAAAAAGGAAAAAGAAATAATACTAAATAAAGTGGTAATAAAATTGAGAACAAACTATATTTTAAAAGTAAAATATACCAGGTCCCGGACCATATTAATACACTTTATAGGCAATAGGATTCTTTATTCGATTTAAATTCGGACGCAAATAATTAAAATGTCATATTTGTTCATTAAATTTTACGTTTGAAAAAGGAGGCATTCCAAGTGGAATTTAAATTCATAAATCGACAGTTTAGCTAGTGTTTCAAATTATTAAAGTTTAGGTAAGGTTGATTTGTTAATTACAATATGAGATGTAGTTTAATGTTAATATGTCTAGCTCTAGGTGTTAAATGAAAGTAGTTGTTGTCTATTAATTAAACTAGGGGTGTACACAAACCGGAGTCAAATATTGAGATGTTCGAGCTCGGATCGTGAGAATTTTACTATGTTCGAATTTGGTTGAGCTCGATAAAAAATCATAATTTATTATCGAGATCGACTTACCTGCATTAATTATTGAGTTTGACTCAAGCTCGAATTCGAGCTCGAGCTCAAGTTCAAGTTCAAGTTCAAGTTCCCAAACTTGAACAAATAAAACTTGTTAATAAACAATAATTCATAATATGGAATGCAATAAAGATGTAATATCCTGTACTTAATTAAGCAAGTTTATGCTTAATTAATGAAATAAAAGCATATTTATCTTTCGCAATTAATTGTTTACTCATTTTGAGAAGAATTTAAACACCCGATGAGATTCGAGGGTCGAATTGAAGCATGAAATATACAGATGAGTTCGTTTCGTTAAAACATGAGTGACCGTGAAGTCACAAATTTTAAAGGATGGACGAGTGCAATGATTGATTAATTGAATATTATTAATCACGTTTAAATTCATAACTTGCGCTCGGGAGATCCATTTTTTAAACTGAGCTAGGAAAAACTTGGAATTAAAATATGGATGATTACGAATCGATCGGTATAATTTTCCGAGACTCGCGAAGGGAGTTATTAATTTCTGGATTTAAGGAATTAAAATATATTTCAAAATTAAAAAAAAAAAGAAGAAAAAGGAAAAAAGAAAACGAGGTGGCATTATGCATGAGATTGGGAGGACACCGCATGTATGAGAGGCGGTGTGTTTTGGAGGTAGGAAACAAAACAAAACCTTGGGGAGAAATAAAAATCCATTTCTTCACTTCCCATCACCATCGCCGCAACCCACACCCGCCACCCCCTCTGTCGACGCAATTTTCGGCCAGCACAGACCAAGGCAGGATGCGAGATTACAACCGTTCGATTCCTCATTCTTCAAGGATTCCGGAAAGCTTTCACACGCCCCGTGAGGTGAAGTAACGAGAGAGTTAAAAGCAAGAAAGGTAGGTCGTCAGTTTCGAACCATTACGGTAATTAAATTGTGAAACTCGTTCAAATCTCCGTGCAATCAAATTTGGTTGAATGCTTCGTGTTCCTTACGACGTAGGGAGTTGATTGTTGTCCGGAAACACGAGTTTGAACGCCAGAATAGTGCTGCACCGACGAGAGAAGCGTACAGTGAGCTCTCTTTTCCTAGATTTTCCATTCATTCGTTCCTGCGATTCTCCTTGAGTTTGAAGCTTGATTCATGTTTTAAGATGTTAGAAGATCATGTTGGTATGATTATTTAGTGTCAGTTGTGTTTGGAGAGCAAGAAAACGTGAGTTGCAGGTCCTATTTCGCAAACCTGCCGGAGAAGATAAAGTGTGTCGACCGACACAATGTGCGTTGGTCGACACACTGTTCTGGGTCGATAGGGAGGCTGATTGATAGGATGTGTGTCGATCGACAGGAAGGCATGGCAGGGAGGAAATCGACCGGGGGTGTGTCGACTTGGTGTATCTCGGTCGACAGGGGAGGTGTGTCGACCGAGGTGGCTGTGTCGACCGAAATGAAGGCATCTCGGTCGACACAGATGCACAGAGTTGGAAATTTTCATTTTCTCATCCGATTTTAATACGATTCGAGTCATTTTTTATTTATAAGTTCATTGTATGATTAGATAAGCATGAAATGAGTATGGTTGGATGTTGGTTTGTGAAATCGAATATCGAAAATAGATTGATTCAATTAAAATGAAATTTTGAAGCATGTTAAAGTGTTGATATTTGGAATTGGAATTTAAGGTTGAACTATGTGAAGTGGTTGGTTGGTATTTGTCGAGTTAGATATCTGTCCTAGTTTATCCATCCTAATTGGTTATATATTGCCATTATTGTAGGAATGTGAGAGATAAAGAGGAATTAAGCTCGACTACACAATTAACGAGAAAACATCTAGTCAGTGAAAGCTTAACATCAGGTGGGAACTATTTCAGTATAAAATGAAATGAGTTTATTTTCTAAAATGTGTGAAAATGTTTTATTTGAAAATGATTGCTATGCATAAATTTTTTGTGTTACATATTTGTTATTCTGTTGACTGCTATCAACAGAAAGTTTGATTATGAGATGAGAACCAAGCCCTTTTGGTGCTTGAGCTAGTCTTACTAATCTGTGAAAAAGAAGGCTAGCAACCTCAAATGTATTGTGAATTCAGGTTGTGTAGTTGACGTACTGAGACCTTGGAGAGATAAGGATCTGGGTGAATTTATTTAAATCGATCGTGTCTCAATGCTAGTGTAGATCTGAGACCTTGTGCACATTTGATGACAGTGGGTAGAGTGGTTTGTCTATTCCCAGCTATTCATTGTAACTTGGAAGTGGGCCAGCTTCCAGTTACAAAATGATAAAATAGATACGTTAACATATTAGTTAGCCGACAAATGAAAATGTTTTGGATAACATGGTTTCTTTTAACAAAACCCGTGTTTATCTGTGTGCGTTGCATAGCATTCATACTTAAACTGTATTTTCGGGCATGTTTCCATTGGGTACATTTGTACTCAACCCCTCGTGTTATTTCTAAAATGCTCAGGTTGATCAGCGAGGATGGAGCTGTGGTGGTGTAAAGGATGAGCTGGATTTTGTAGAGATTTTGAAGATCCTGTGATATGCATCATCATATGCATATCACCATCACGCTACACACACCGTTGCACCACTTTCTGAATTATTTTTCTTCCCATGTTTAAAGCTTTTAACAAAAAACCTAGTTATACTGTTTACTTGTTTAAATTTCTCTTTTGAATGTACATAAATGTGATTTTAAATCGTTTAGTCTTCCGCTGTTTATTTAAAAATGTTTAAAAATTGATAATCCACGAATGTAACGTGCTTCGTAGTTGGAAAGGCTAAATGGGGGCGTTACAGAAGTGGTATCAGAGCGTAGGTTTTGAAAAGATTGAAATTGTTTTAAAACTGTTTGGAAAAACTTCGAGTTTAAAACAGTTTAGTTCGGGGATTTTATTTAAAGAGACTGCTCGTACTTTACACCCCACTCCATCCTGCTCAACCTAATGTATGTTTTCAAGTGTTTTAAAGTTACTTGCTTGCAAAATTTTCTAGTTATTGAGTCACTTTAAACGTTTTGAAGTTGAATGAGATTTTGAAAGGATAGCACAATGTTAGTCTTGCATTTATTTCATCAAAGACGAAATATGTAACATCCCACCCCTCGGGTCCGGCGATGTCAGGGCCTGCAGTCCGATGCACCCCAACCACATCTCCAGTTTAGCTTACGGGCACCCCCATTTCACTAAACCTGGAAGGTTGTTGGTAGGAGGGATCGAACCCATCCCCTACCCTTTAACACCAAACCTCAAGTGGTGACATCTTACCCTTAAGGTTTGGTGTTAAAGGGTAGGGGATGGGTTCGATCCCTCCTACCAACAACCTTCCAGGTTTAGTGAAATGGGGGTGCCCGTAAGCTAAACTGGAGATGTGGTTGGGGTGCATCGGACTGCAGGCCCTGACATCGCCGGACCCGAGGGGTGGGATGTTACAAAATGCTTTTTTGGGACAAAAGCAAAAAAGGGCCCTCCCAGCAAACCCAATCGCCAAGGCCAGAACCCCAACCCCAGGGCAGCCCATTTTAGGAGCAAGCCCGAAATGCAGCGACCGAAGATGGATAAAGTTGTTGTATCATACACTTCTTGCATTCTTTCCCACGCTTCATACCTCCTCTTTCTTCTTAAGGTAAGGTAAAGGGCCAGGCATGGTGGGGTAGGAGCATCCAGTCGGCAATCTTTTTGCCTTGACCAAGAAGTCTTATGTCCTTCGAGTCGCACGACGTTTTAACCGAAAGATTGTGGCTGAAAATGGTTTCAAAGTAATTCTGTGTATGGATTGAAAGTGGTTTGAAAATGATTTGAGTTCATGTGTTGAAGAGAGAGTGATTGAAGGTGTTGATGAAAAGTATGTTCGATGTGTTGAAAGAAAGTGATTGATGTTGTGTTTTGAGAAAATCACGTGATTATGAAAAATTGCAAAAAACGTATGGTTTTGGCACCGATGAGGTGACCTATGAAATTTTGATTCAATAATTGGTTTTGAACTGTGTGTGCAAGCAGTGTAAAAATTTTGGTGTTAATGCTTCAAGATGTGTTAATTGTGAGTCGAGCTGTAAGAAATGTTGAGATGTTGAATAACCTTGAAAGTTAAATTAGGATGGATTAGGACATGTCTAACTGACTATCGGCCTCAATTGTTGAACTAATAATGATGTTGGACTTGAGGTATAAGAGTGAGTCGGGTGACTGTTAAAATTGAAATTTCTTGTGAACTGGAAAATTCAGTAATTGATTGAGTGTGTAGAATGCACGCGGCGAGCCTGACAGATGTAGTCAGACTTCAGTGAGTGTGTAAGCACGAGGATCCAATGGACCCTCGGTATGGTGTGTCGGAGGACGGAGTTGCCACCGAGACTCAGAGTCTTGGGTGTGCGAGTGATATTTTGTTAATTTATGGGACTGACCGTTTGTTTATGTGACAGATGGGTTCTAGAAGGGAACTAGTTCGCCAGTTCACGAGCTACCCTCTGTTTGCAGAAGAGAACATTGCCCATATTATGTTAGAGTACCTGAATTTGTGGGAGAGAGTGAGAGATCGTGGAGTTACAGATGCGAAGTACAATGATCAACTCCTGGCTCATATCAATGACCTTGTTTCAGAACAGATCTGATCTCAAATGGAAGTAGCCCATGAGTCAATGATAAAAATTATTGAGGAGAATATGAATATCGTGACCTCTACGGTGAAGACCTTTTTGGGTATGGTCAAAGAGGGGGAATAATTGAGAAGGAAGGAGCATGAAGAGAGAAGGAAATAGTATGAAGAAAGAAAGAAAGCTGAAGAGGAGCGATTGAGGCGTGAAGAAGAGAGTAGGCAAAAACAAGAGGCTGGTATGGCCAAGCTGACGAGTATGATTGCCTCTCTTGGAGACATAGCCAAACTTGCGAGCCCATCTGAAAAGAAATGATTTAAGTTCTCTCTCTGCTTGTGTTTCAATGTTACATCTTGTTACCTTCCTTGATGAAAAGCTTTGCTTATTGTATAGACTCAGTTAGTTTTTCCTGTACTTGTAATCGAACTTATCATGAATGGAAAAACTGATCAGTTGATGACAAATCCTCTTTCTCCAACATAGAGTCAAATTTATTTTTTTTGCTGAACTTACACTTTCTAGTGTAATCAACATACTTTGTTTTTACTTAAGATTTTTGCTCTGTTCTTACTTTGAAAAAATTTAGACGAGCAATATCTCTCCCAGTTTAAGGGGTAAGATTCTTAAGTAGAGTAGACTGAGTCTAACGAGGAACTTTCATTGAGTTTATAGTTTGTTAGATAACACTTGTAAGAACTCGGAAAGTCAGTTGTTCCTCTTTATCAGCGTAGATAGCAAAGATGGTTAGAAGACTTTGACCACACCAAAAAGGGGGAAATTGTTAGAAAATTTGTTAGAATTCTCTTAATTATTTTGTTTTGGTGGGTCAAAAGGATCAAAGCCTCAGTTTAGATCTAACCAGTCTAGGATTGTCCCTAGATTAGCTTCAGTATCAGTTTCAAAATGTAAAGTCCTGTAAGGTTTTATTATCGAGTTGTAAGTTGGAGCTGAATCAAAGATAAACTGAAGAATCAGTCTGAATGCGCGAAAGACTAGAAGAAACTGGAAGATTCAGTATGAGACTAATCAGTCTGGGTCTCGTCAGTTTGGGACTAACAAGTTTAGGACCTCATCCATTTTGCAACTCGCCAGTCTCAAACTTACCAGTCTGGGGATCAACATTCAGATTTGTGACTTGCCAACATGACGATATCAGTATGAAATCTTAGTTCCAATCCCCTCGCATAGAGATAAGAAGAATTTTTCTGAGGAATACTGACAATGATCAGACTTTAAGGATTTGAGATTTCTTAAAATCTACAAGTTCAATACCTCAGTCTTAATTCCTCAGAATGATCAGTCTGGATTCCTTGGACTGACCAAATATTATCATTTTGACAGAAAGGTGAATAGTCACTGTCGCAGTCAGAAAAAAATGGGAAAAGGTACAGTACTTTCTTAGAAAAGCTACCTACCCGTGCAGAGGACAAACATTGGATTGGTTGAAAATTCAATGTGTCTGATGGCTACAGAGATTTGATTCTCACTCCTTCGTCTATAAACAGTCAAGGACCTCAACAAATTCTAGTCACTAACACCTGACTCTCGAGCTTGTCGAAACTCTGCTAAATTCACGACTCAAATGTTCTAGGCTTTCTAAGCTATTCCATGTGTCACTGTTGTAAACACGAGACTCAGAACTAATTGTTCTTGAGTTACTCTTGGTATATTTTCTCTCCAAGAAAGAATACAACAATCAAGTACGCTCTCTACTTTGACTCTTACAGGCGATCTTGCCACCAAGCTGACAGTTCAATGGTGAACTATAAAGACCCTATTCCGGCGACAAGGAGGCTGCATGGTGTGCCCACACTCAGAGTAGCTACGAAGTGAAAGACGAACAAAAGGACCAGGCAAGTGAGCTTGTGCACTGAAGGACAAGGCATTCTTCAGCAAGCGATAGATCGTAGGATCACCTTGTAGATCTAACACTTAGTGGATTTTCAGACTTGTGTCACAAGAGTGGACGTAGGACCATTTTTGTCCAAACCACTATAAATCCTTGTCTTTTTATTGCTTTCTGCATTACCTGTATACATACCTTAAAACTCAATACTTAAGTGTTGAAGTATAGACTGAAACTGACACTTAAGACTATCGGACTTATAACCCATACTGAGCTTTGACAAACCAAACTGAGACTGACACTCAGTTTGGATAAGTGCAAGTTTATTATTAATCAATTTCGTTGTGCAACTAAACTTACTCTGAAAAACCAGAACCAACAAATACATAATAAATCAACAGACTAAACTATAAGCTAATATAGTGAATAATTATAACTTAATATTTATATATGTATAGTATAACATTAAATTTGTAGTGAATATGGTTGTATATTGAGTAATTAAACTTAGGATTTATTTTAATTATATATTTTAATCTTATTTTTCCATTATTAATACATTTTAACGGAAGTATTATGATTTAATGGTTTATATAAATATATTATGCATTAATATTTGTATATTGAACAATTTTAACTTAGGAGTTTGTTTTATTATAAATTTTTATCTTACTTTTTCATTATCTGCACATTTTAACAAAAGTATTATTATTCAATAGTTTACATAAATATATTATGTATTAATATTTGTATATTGAATAATTATTATTAAGGAGTTTGTTTTGATTATATATTTTGATCTTAATTTTCATTATCTGCACATTTTTATAATTATTAAGATTTAAAAGCTTATATAATTATATTAATTTTTATCTTACTTTTTATTATGTGTACATTTTTTAAAAAGTACTAAAATTCAAAAGTTACTTTTTAAAAATATATGAAAATAAATTGACCTTATTACGAGGCTACTCGCGATCTCTTAAACAAGTCTGCTCACGAATATGTTCGAGATCGAGCTTGATAAAGTTCGGTTTGAACATGTTCACGAACTTGGTGAGCCGAATACATCGAAGCTCGGCTCAGTTCATTAACATCATCGAGCTTGGCTTGAAGCTCGAGCTCAGTTCATTTATTAAATGATCGAATTTCGAATGAGCTTTTTTCGAGTTGATATCTGAGTAGCTCACGAGTAACTCGGCTCATGTACACTCTTAAATTAAACGAATCAAATTTGAATTTTATAATATACAACTCATGAGCAAGCTCGTTAGTTAAAAAAAGTATAATATAATTTTTTTTACTTTAAATATAATTTTAAAAAAAAAATTGTTTAGTTTCGACTAATACTTGATTAAATTTCTAAATCTTGAAATATTCAAAAAAAAAAAAACTTGAAATGTTACTTAATAATAAATAAATCAACTTGAATATAATATGATCATTAGAGAAGTGAGTTCGTGCGTAGGGGGTGTTTGCGATTGGTTGAGCAAGGTTGTATGCACATTAAACTTGCAATCTATTTCTGTATCCTTAATTATAAATAAATTTTAACAATAGCTGTACGCAACCAAACGAACATTATGTTTGGATAATTTAATTCTATGACATTAGGTATCTATCTATATGAATCAATTTCCATTAATGTGAATTCAAGAAATTATTGTCTTTTTTTAAAAAAAAAATATTTAAACTATTACTATAGTATGAGGTGAATAATAGCTATAGAGATGAAGTCATCATACGTACCTTTTTTATTTACTGAAAAAATATTGTTTTTTTAATCTTATAATGTTGGATGCAATAAAGGTCTATATATTTATGAACTACTTAGTTGTATTTATGGATGGTGTTTTTGTCAAAGTTAGTCTATTATTGATTTATTATGGGTCTAATGAATTATATTGTTATTAAATTATTCAGATTTCAAACTCATTAAAAATTTATTTATAAAATGAAACTTTATATTATTCAACTCCTGAGTTCATAAACAAATTTATTAGCAAAAACTAGTATGAAAAATAAAATTTTTAATTTTATATGATTAAGGGTAACAAGTAAAATAAATCGTTAACAAGTATACTAAATCTTTATGAGTTGCTCTCCTGAGAGACGCTCTCATTATTTTTTATTGTGAGACGGATCTCACAAGATCCATATTATAATTATTTCATATTTACCAAATACCCCACCCAGTACTTCCACCCGTCTGCGTCAATTTCTTCCTCGCCCCATGGGTGGTCTGCACGTTCGTCGCCATCAGAGTGCCGTCGCGCATCGACTCGGGGCTGCTGCTCCACCCGACCGTCTGGTGCGCCTTCATGGGAGCCATCGTCTTCCTCGACCTCAAGATCTACGGGCAGTGACTGTCTAAGCGTAAGAGGCGGCTTTGCTAGGTGGCGAACCCTTCCTCCCCACCTATTGGTGGTGGGGAACTTCGTGGGGGCGATCTTGGTGGCGAGGGTGGGGTGGAAGGAGGCTGGGAAGTTCCTGTGGGCAATCGGCATCGCGCACTACCTCGTAGTGTTCGTGATGAATAAAGTCTAAATACATCATTTACTAAAACAAAATACATTATTCTAATTGAAGGAATACATCATTTGTTAAGTAAAGAAAAAGCTAAAAATACATCAATTATTTAAATAAGATACATCATTTACAGTAAAGAAATACATCATTTGAGAACAAAAAAAAAAGCTTAATTGCTGAATACATAATTTACAGTAAAGGAATACATCATTTATAGTAAATGAATACATCATTTGGGAAGGAGTTTAGCTGCTTATTTCTTGCTATTCATGAAAGAGAATCGGTTGTTGGAGATTCTCGATCCGAAGGCTGTGAAAGAAGGGGAAGCAAAAGAGATCAGGGGCATTGCGAAGCTAGCGACGATATGAAGCCCGGGGTCATGTTTGGCCATCGAAGCTCGCCTAACTCCCTCAAATCCGCGCGACGCGATGACATGGATTGAAGCAACTCCTTCAGGTCTTTCTATTGCTGTATCATCCAATTCTGGAAGCGGCATTCGAAGTGGCCATGGTTGATGGAAGCCATCGTCATTGTGGATCATGGAAGAGAGAGAGAGAGAGAGAATTGACTTTGGGTTTTTAATTCATAGACAGAAAAGTTCCGATCCGGGAAGGAGGAGGAGTATTTGTATTTGGGGTAATATTCATTAAAAGATCCAATAAAAAAATATGGGTAGGATTATGCCCGTTTCACAATAAAAAAAAATAGCGAGACCGTCTCATCCAAGACTTTGCCAATCTTTATAGTTACATTTAAAAATTGGATTATTATTATTATTTTGAGTAGATAACTTTTTATTTAAGAATATTAAAGAATACTTAAATTATAATCAAAATTTAGTAAACTCATTTAAGTTAGATTAAAGTTCGATTAAATTCATGAACTTCAAATTATACGACAAAAAAATTCGTCCTGGTAATAAATATGTTAAACTTAAACAAGATACTATTTCATTTTATTCAATTGTATCCCTATTGCCACAAATTCTATTGCAATTTTTTATTTATTTTATTAGAGAAATTCTATTTTATTTTTGAGAAACACAACAATGGATGAAAAAAATCTGTTAAATAAATTCCAATATACTGACTATTACTTATCAAATCGTATTTTAAAATCTGATTTTATTTTTTAGTCAAAATATCGAACTGTATGTAAAATAATAGGAAATAATAAAATATTGAGAAATGCAGAAATCATTGAGGTGATTCCATCCCCAATGATTCAAAGATGAGATTCTTTTGTAATACAACAAAAATGATTAAAACATTTATCGGTGTTGACGTTTAACCAAATTCAAATAAAAATAATATAATAAAGAAAATGAAGGAATAGATTATTAAAAACATATAATGGATTCTAGAATAGTAGTTTATATCATCATTCATACAGTTATTGATTTTAATATGAAAATCTCGAAAATCTCGATGCTTTGAGATTTTTATAATTTATATTTCTCTTGTTTTTTCATTTATTCTTCTTCAATCATCATAATTTTGTGCATATATAAAAAGAATAAAATATAAATATTTTAAACGAATGTATGCTACTTGTTCAAAATAAACTAAAAAGCCAAAAACCCATTCAAATATCTTAATTCTCAGATCCTCATTAATCACGAAGATTGGCATTTAATCATACAAAATAAATATAATCCTTACAGATCGCACAAATACTATGATATTAAGTTAAAAAAGCATTATCATAGAAATGCATGAAAATAAAAACACATAAATGTGGAAAATAAATAAATAAATATGAATATGACATTATCTACTAATATATTAAAACAAAATAATTGTATATATTTACAGTTTTGCCACTTTTCTTCCGGTCAACAATAATTTTATTTTTTTTATTTTTTTATCTTATTATAATATAGATAAACAACAAATAATTAAAAAAATTAACGAAATTATATTCGTCACTTTTTTAAAAATATTACATCTTATTAATGTATTATATTTATTGTTCTTAAAATAACACGAGTATAATTTATAATGGAATAATTTTTAAACTTAAGTTCTTACTTTTTGTATGCGTTGTGATTGATGTACTTTATTTTATTTTTATTAAAAAATTATATGGTTGAATTATAATATAGAAAATAATTTGTATTATAATATACTAATGTATAATTTTAATGAATAAGAAAAATTTAAAAAGTTGAAAAATATGTAATTTTATGATTTTGTTAAATTTATCTTAATATTAAAAATAAGATATTGTCTATTTGATTCGCGCATTGCGCGAGTGTAATAAAATAATCTAGTTTGAGAAATAAATTTAAATAATCTTTAATGAGGGGTTATAATGTAATTATACATGTTATTTAATCATAATTATGGATATGATAGTATTCATAAAATAAATAATTATACTTAAAAATAAATAAATATTTTAATCATAATTTAAAATTTAAAGGTTTGTTATGATCAATTAAGATTGTGAACTTGCATTTGTAGGAAAATTCAAGGTTCGATTCGATAATAAACGAAATAAATCTTGAGTTGGTCTCCTGAGAGACGGTCTCACTATTTTTTTATTGTGAGACGGACCTTAATACATCATTTCAATAAGTTAAATACATCATTTCATTTTGAAGAATTATATTATTTGCAACAAAGAAATACATCATTTGCAATAAAGAAATACATCATTTCATTAAACTCATATCACAATAAAAATGGTGAAACATCATTTGCAATAAAGAAATACATCATTTAATTAAATTCGTCCCACAATAAAAATGATGAGACCGTCTCATATGAGAGTTTGCCATAAATCTTAGTGTACTACGCTATTCGATTCCGTTATATGTTAATAATATTAAATTATGGATTGAAATTTTGAAGATATTTTAGCTCTTAAATTAAAAATTCTAACTTTTCCTAAAGTCTTAAATCAATAACTAATTAGTCTTTGGATATATATAAAATTTCTAAAAATAATTGAAAATAACTAAAATAACTGACAAATTTGGTGAAATATATTCTATAGGGAAATGGAATTAATAAAAAATGTTTTGTCTGACGTCCGCCTTTTCTATTGGATGACTTTCGCCTGTTTTGTAGTTTTCCTTTTCCCCCAACCCCAACCCAACCCAACCCAACACAACCCCCTCTCGCCACCCCCCGCACAGAAAGTGAAAGCCTTCAATCTTTTATTGCGCTGCGCTCTCTTTCTCTCCTCCGTCTCTATTCAATTCATACCCTCCCTAATCTGCCCCTACCACCCTACCCCACTGCTAGTATCCAGCCATCATCCATATCTCTCCGATCAATCTTCCAAATTCCCCAATCTTCTTATAACCGAATCATTGTCTTTTCTTACTTAATTCTTTTACTCCATGCTCAACTTGCGATAATCCAAAGACATGGATGGGAGGAGATCGAAGAAACCCAACGGTTTCAGCGGCGCCGCCGGTGGAGGAAGTGGCCGGAGCTGCGCGTTTAGCAGCAGCGCTCTCTACGACACCGTTTGGGAGTGCGTGATCCCGTACGTGCAGGACCCTCGCGACCGTGGCGCGGTGTCGCTTGTGTGCAAGCTTTGGTACGGGATCGATGCTATCACGCGCAAGCACGTCACCATAGCTCTGTGCTACACCGCCACGCCGCAGCGGCTGTCCCGGCGGTTTCCTCATCTGGAGTCGCTGAAGCTTAAGGGTAAGCCACGCGCCGCCATGTTCAATTTGATTCCCGAGGACTGGGGCGGATTCGTCACGCCGTGGGTGGAGGAAATTATTCGGTCGTTTGGGAGAATGAAGGTGCTGCACTTCCGGCGAATGATTGTGAAGGATTCAGATCTTAAGATGCTCGCTACTTCGCTTGGGAAGGTTCTTGAAGTCCTGAGGCTGGATAAGTGCTCTGGTTTCTCTACTGATGGAGTTTTGCATATAGTCAAATTGTGCAGGTAGTTATAGTACTTCCTTTCTCACTATTTTTATATGATTTAATTTCATTTTTTACTGAAATTTTGATTTGAGCTCGATGCTTTAATTTGTTTTTTTTTTTTTGGAGGACTTCAGCTTCTACCATAAATTATATGAACTGTTGTTATAAAGTACTGCTTCGACTGAACTGTTTTTCTCTTCAAAAAAATATACTGCTCTCTTGGAAGAGTTTTATGTGTTTTTGGAGGACATGCGGCTATTGCTGATATCCAAGTTTGACTTTGAGATTTGGCGATGGTCTCTGTACTTCTGTTCGAATCATTTTTTGAATTCATGTTCAAATCTTTTCACCAAATATTAGTAGTTCATTGGTCTTACAATTTTTGGAAACCTTGTAAGATTTGTTGATTTGGATGATACACGAATTGTTCTGTTTTTTTTTTGGTACCAAATTCATCATTACATCCACCTTACCAGTTATACTATTGCACATGATGCACGCAAATGATTGTGGGATCGAATAACTCAGGTGTCAAAAATTATTTTTTGCAAAGTGTTGTTCATCAACAATCACCTGTCTCAAATGATATATATAAGTTTGTCCTGGGAAATATAAATGTTGCAGAAGGGATTAAAGATTTTTAACTCATGTGATTCAAACATTTCTTTGTAAATGGGGAATAATGTTGAGGATAGAAGGCCTGAAGTAGGTATAACAGTGGCTGTGTGTTACTTGTACTGTATGAATTTTGAGCATATGATCACCGTACAGTTCTACCTGTTAATTATATCTCAGAGCTTTTCTTAAGGGTGGCAGACTATAAGATTCTGGCAAAGAGCAGATATATGCCTAGCATTTATAATTTACATTTGGGAGCCTGATCTATTAGTGTGGTTATTCCATTTCTTGGATGGTTCTAGAGAGGAGATACAGAGCATTGAGTTCTTATGTATCCACAAACTTTTTGTTGATTGCATTCAAAACTCGTATTTTCAAAGACAAACTGGTTATGTATATTGATATGTTTTCATTTCTAGAAATCTCTGGATTCCACCTTAACTTTTTTGAGGTCTCAACCAATTAAAGAAGTGAAAAAGTAAATAATTATTATGGCGAGATCAAATGTTATGGAGAAGATTTTATTGAGTTTCCATCACTTGAGGATTTCCTTTCCTAAATGGTCTCTGGGCTTGAGAAAGAATGTAAAATGCTTTCGAAATTCTAACTTTCAATTTAAGATAGCAAATTGTTTACGGTATGTGTTTGCCAAATCTAAACCTTTTATCTTCTCTGTAGGAATTTGAAAAACTTGTTTATGGAAGAGAGCTCAATAGTTGAGAATGATGGGGAGTGGCTGCATGAACTTGCAATGAACAACACAGTTCTTGAAAGCTTGAACTTCTACATGACTGATCTCATGAAAGTGAAATATGGAGACCTTGAACTGATAGCAAGAAGATGTCCATCTTTGGCGTCAATTAAAATTAGTGATTGTGAAGTTGCAGACCTCATTGGTTTCTTCAAAGCAGCTGCTTCATTGGAAGAATTCTGTGGGGGCTATTTAAGTGAGCCCCCTGGACAGGTCGGGGAAGGTGTTTTTAATGAGCAATTGGAAAGGTATGCAAATGTTGCATTCCCTAGTAGATTGTGTCGGTTGGGTCTTACTTACCTGGGGAAAGCAGAATTGCCCATTGTGTATCCTGTTGCCTCCAAACTTAAAAAACTGGATCTCCTCTATGCTCTGCTAGACACTGAAGGTCATTATCAATTGCTGCAAAGATGCCCTAACCTGGAAATTCTTGAGGTACATTTTAAGGCTTTTCTAGTCTCTGTCATCATTAGATATGCCGCGTGCAAATTAATTGTCAATGTGCTCGATATGTTTGAACTACTATCCCGTTTATATGGTCTTAAACGCCCATGCATTTTTCTGTGGATCTAAGCACTATATTTTGATAGGGAAGTAAATTAGCTTTTATCATGTGCTGTTATCTCTGTGAGCACGCATACATCCCCATTCTATTAAGTAGGATCCCTACTCTGTTTGTATTAAATGAGATGGAGCTCATGTTGAGCTCTAATACCCCATGGATTACCATCCTTTTCTCAATGTGATTTTTTAGCCGGAAATGTGAGCACTTCCGAACTTGAATTGTTGTCGTTCCAACCCCTTGGTTTTTTTAAGCAACTCTGACCGTCAAAAATTGATTCATTGATAGTAAATTGTGCTTTCTGATTTGCAGAATACATTTTTACTCAACAATTTTATTTTCTCAGTGTATATACCAAGCCTTCTGACTGTAGATATTCGATCTTTTTTTTTAGAGTAACTTGTCTCGAGCAAGTTTGTACTGCAATTGAAGTAGCATTTTTGTTTTTGTAAATGCATATGAAAATTGATAATAACAAAGGAATATGAAACAGACAAGAAATGTTATTGGAGATAGAGGAATTGTAGTCCTGGGTGAGTTCTGTAAGAAACTGAAAAGACTGAGGATAGAGCGTGGAGCAGATGAGCAAGACATGGAAGATGTAGAAGGAGCAGTGTCCCAGAGAGGGCTGATGGCTCTGGCGCAAGGATGTCTTGAATTGGAATACCTGGCAGTGTACGTGTCTGATATTACAAATGCATCATTGGAGTGCATGGGAAACTACTCAAAAAACCTGTGCGACTTTCGCCTGGTGTTACTGGACAGAGAGGAGAGAATCACTGACCTGCCTCTGGACAATGGTGTCCGGTCTCTTCTGATGGGGTGCCACAAACTGAGGAGATTCGCATTGTATCTACGGCCTGGTGGGCTCACAGACGTGGGTCTGAGTTACATTGGGGAGTATAGCCATAATGTGAGATGGATGCTTCTGGGCTACGTAGGGGGGTCGGATGAGGGGCTGCTGGCTTTCTCTAAAGGGTGCCCTAGCCTGCAGAAGCTGGAAATGAGAGGGTGTTGCTTCAGCGAGCGCGCACTGGCAATGGCGGCCCTGCAGCTGTCTTCTCTAAGATACCTGTGGGTGCAGGGGTATCGAGCTTCTGGGAATGGTCGAGATCTGTTGACAATGGCGAGGCCCAACTGGAACATTGAGCTCATACCATCAAGACAAGTGGTAATGCAGGATCTGTATGGACGGCCGATGACGGTGGAGCATCCCGCCCACATACTGGCATATTGGTCTCTTGCCGGACCCAGAACAGATTTTCCCTCCACTGTTAGGCCCTTAGACCCCAGCACCCTTCTTCTTCATGCTTAGATCTTCCATTTCCTCCCTCTTTCTCTTCTCTTCTCAATCTTCATCACTAATAAATTTTGCCTCATTTCTCCACTCTGTGTAGCACATAAACAAACACTATCTTCTTGTCCACTGTATATATACCTAATTGTTTGATTTCTTCTAAATGTACCTCTGCTCCTTTTTTTTCCCCCTTTAATTGTCAAACATTCTTAGATGATAATTCTTTGTATCATTTAAACTGTTTCATAACCGTAGATAGGTTTTTAAACATAACTAATTTGACCCTAATGGTTGAAATATAATTGTATTTTTTTTTAATTTGATTTTAGTTTTTATTTTAAATTTTAATAAGGACATTTATATAAAAAGTTAGGAAAAATATGAGAATATATCCCCATTTTTATGTTAACGAATTATATTCCAAAATTTAGTTTTGTTGGAATTTTATCCTCCTTTGTTAACTGGGCAGTTAAATGACACGCGACACTAGTGTGGCAAATGATGTAGTATTTTATTTTTTAAATAAGATTTTAATATTTTATTGCATTCTAATTTAATTATTTACGCATTTTTATTTTTTTATTTTAGTCTTTTCAATAATATTTTAATTTTTTATTAAAATATTATTATTTATTTATATATAATTTATTTATTTTTTTTGTTAAAATAAAAGAATATTTGTTTTCTTAATTAAAATATTATTAAACGATAAATATATACTTTAAATAATACTTTAATATATATATATATATATATATATATATATATATATATAGGGGTGCGTTAAAGTGACAAGTACCCCCTTAGATGGGAGATGAGAATGAATCTGGGCCATTAAAAACATGATATGAACGGTTAAGATCATTTTGGGGTGCGATTTTTGAAACTGCATTCGGTAGAATAAAAAAGTTGCAAATTAAGGGTAAAATTGTCCAAAATTTAAATGGCAAAACCCCTCTCTCAAGCTTTCTCATTTCTCTACTGGAGCTCACGTCCCCCCTTCTCTCTCCAAAACCCTTTTTGTGGATCTACGCTTCTCTCTCTAAAACCACCACCACCACTTGCTGATTAAATTCTCGCCTCCACTGCTTGCTGTCGCACTTCAATCGCCGCCCAAGAAGAAACACAGGAGGAGGAACAAAAAAAAAAGAAGTAATAATTTATGAGGGTGTCGTGCTGTTCGGTGTGCCAGAAAAAGTACAACGAGGAGGACCGGTGCCCACCTCGATAAGCCTACCGTTGTGCTTCAACAGACTAAGCAATGGCACTATGGGATGAGCTGCCGACACTATGTCTATGATACCATCTAGTGTTCCCACTGCAGCCCAGCAAAATTTAACAATCATAGACATGAATAAAGCCACGACAGGGGAGTTACAGAAAAATGTTTTTCTTGTGATTATTATACTGCAACTGTACAAGGGTATATAATGCATATTTACAGGCTTATATAATGCATATTTGCAGGCTTAGATAATGCATATTTGCATGTTTATATATTTTCAGATGTAAGTTGCATTATTAAGCTTGAAAATATGCATTATCTACATATGCATAGTTGCAGTATCTGATTTTTACTACGATTATCTTTTTTAAAACATATGCAATAGTGATTTCGTTTGAAAGATAATTAAATTATCTTTAATTTGATATACGGTAAGTTAAAAAATAATTTAAATTGAGTGAGATATGATTAATTCAAGTTTATGAGGAAATTAGAGGAGAGATAATATGTTGAAGAAAACAAATACGTGAGTTTGAGATGAAAGAGAATATGAGATTTTTTTTCTGTGGTCCCCCCTTGTTTAACTTACCTAAATACCCTTATTACAAAAAATTAATTCATAAATTAAGTAATAAAATAAATAGAGATATTAAATTTGGACCATAAGATTTAGGAAATAGAAGGATAGGATTCATTCTCATCTCCCATCTAAATGGCAATTGTGATATGATTACGCCTCTATATATATATATATATAGATAGAGTATATAGAGGAGAGATCATGTAAAATAAATTCCCCTGTGAAAGAATGAATCATGTCCATTAGATCTAAAAAAATCAATGGTTAATATTCAAACAAGCAACAACTAAAATACAATCAAGCAACAACTAAAACACAACCAAACAACGACCTGAATACAATCAAGCAACCTCATGAACACAATCAAGCATCTTTCTCATTTTCTCACGTTAAGACCTTTCTCACCGGATGCTCCCTATATATATCTTAATTAAAAGATAAAATTATTATTGAAAAGACTAAAATATAAAAAATAAAAATACATTATCAATCAAATTAGAATAAAATAAGATTTTATTTTTAAAAAAGGCTACATTATTTGCCATATGAAGATTATGTGGTGCTATGTGATATTGAGTCTGAAGAGATTTTTAATTGTAAATTGAATTGTATAAAACCGTTTGCCAAGGATCGATTATTGGATATAAAAAATAATTACTATGTCTATGATTAAAACCTAGCATACTTCTACTGAATGCAAAAGAAAGTTGTGCGAAATATATGGATGGAATTTTTTCAGAACTGTTGCGCGGGGATTTGGATCTTGTATCTTTCTTGTGCAAAAAGATTCAATCCTGAAATAATCAGAATTAAATCTCTAGATTATAATAAAACAAAATTGAAAACTTGAGAAAGAGAGAGAAGAAGAATGATCCTCCAGATCTGATATTCTGATCTGTATCCCTCGCTCCAAACTAAATATCTGGTGAAGATTCCTTTCGGATATCGTGCCGATTGAGAAACAGAGTTTCCTTCCCTCAACTCAGATCTAGTCGCATATTACAACTTTCAATTCTCTAGTTTGCTGCTCAACAACTTATGATCTTGTGGTGTATTGTGATTTGAGAACCTGAGGGTTACTTATAGAAAATTTCTTACCCTTAATGGGTTTGAGCTTTTTATGGACTAGACCAGGGACTAGTATGCAAATAACAAAGAAGTTCTATCAATTAATTAATTCTCATATCCAACCCAAAATATAATTAATTAAGTAATATTGACTCGTGCCACAAAGGAATTAATATTGTCCTACCTCTTTTTTACCACATTATAAGTAATCGTTGCATGGCCAAGGTATGTTCTCATGTTTCAGGTTACAGACATTAATTAAATTAATTTAGGCTCTGACAAGCCTACAAATTAATTAACATCTTTTATTCCTAAGTTATACCACTCAACATTTTCACTTATGCTTGAACTTAATTAACCTGTATGATTTTAGCATAGTGAACCTTTTGAGCTTCTTAGGGAATGTCACCATCCTATACTGGATATGGTTAGCTAACTACAGAACTAGAAGTCATACACAAGTTGCTATCACCCAAGATGCAGATATACAAGTACATGTAAGACTCTCCATCATACCATCTCAAAGTAATATTGTACAAACTCGTGTATACCTCTTGAACTTTCATTAGGCTTCAGATATCATCAAGACATCGAGATCTAGATTCTTTTAATTTTCGATAAAAGAATCGATATTTGTTAGATCTTATCAATGCGTACCAAACGTACTAGCACATCTAGTGATCAAGTGTTAGGAAATTTGTTAGAAATCTCCATATATTATTATATTTTGGTGGGTCAAAGTATGTAAAAGTCGTCTTAGATAGTTTCAGCATAGTCGAAAAATATAAAGTCCTGTATAGGATCAATATCGGGTTGTAAGCTGGAGAAAATCTGAAGACTGGACTGAATAATCAGTCTGGAATGCGCAGAAGACTCAACAGACTAAGGTTCCCACCAAACTTGCAAAGTCTGGAAGAATATAAGTCTGGCTGATGGAGTTTGGATATTCAACAAGTATGGGTCCAACAATTATGGTCTCAACAAGTACGTCAAACTTACCAGCATAGGGACCGAACGCATACTAAATGATGATGTCATCAGCATGGACTTGTAAATATGACGGCACCAGCATGGACATCTTAGTCTAGGTCCCAGTGCAAGGAGACGAGAAGGATCATTTGAGGAATGTACTGACAAAGTACAGACTTTAAGGATTGGAAATTCTTAAAGTCTGCTAGCACGAAACTCCAAGTTTTGATACCTAAGATATTCAGTCCGAGACTCCTCAAATTAACGAATACTGTTGTTCTGACACAAAGGCGAAGCGTCACTTTTATTATCAGAAAAAACAGAGCAGGTGCAGAACACCTGGAAAAGAACCACCTACCCGCCTAGTGCAGCAGTCAATCGACACATCCAATTGGACATCTTCCAATTTGTCTCTAACGGACATTTATTTCAAACTTTCTACCTCACAGCTATAAATATCGGAGGATCTTCAACAGAAGAAGGTTACACTTACAAATCAGGCTTCGAGTTACAAATCTTACAATATACAAATCACAAATTGATTTACGATTAGCGAACAAGCTTAAAGAATCGTTGCCAAATCTGTTGTCAGGGCTCTTGATGAACTTCTCTTGCACATTCTCAAGCACGAACTTGTTTTTCTCCACAATCTCTCCGCCGACACCAACATTGAATCCCGATGGAGGATTTTCAGCTACAGAAGGGTTAGAATAAGAAAATCCAGGGTAATTTCGGGCACTGTAGTTATACCTTTGATTGTTGGCTCGGTAGTTGTTGTTGTAACCTCCATTGGCATAGTTCAATTCAGCGATATTGGAAGTGCTCGAGCCACTTCCTCGGTAGATGTAATCAGCCTCAACAGGAACAATGGCCGTGTTTGGATCTGATACTGCTGCTACCGAAGCTCGACTGGCTTCTAATTTCCCAAACTCTTCACGGAGCTTCTTAACTTCTGCAACCACATCAATCTCTGGAGTAGTGGTCACTACCTTGACTGTTTTCAGCCTTTCAGTGGGCCATTGGTGGCTATTCATAGCCATGTCTGCAAGAAGCCTTATGCCTTCTTATCCACTTTCCTTCATTAAGATGCCTCCAGCTGAAGCATCCACCAATTCCTTCATGTGAGAGGTCAGTCCCTCGTAGAAGTGGCACACCTGCATCTCAAGATCAATTCCATGGTCGGGCATATCCTCAAGAGCTTCTTGTATCTCTTCCAAGCTAAATATAGGGTCTCATCGTACTTCTGGCTGAAGTGGGTGATAGCAGACTTCCTTTTGAGTATGACACTGGGAGGAAAGTAGTTGGTGAGAAACTCTGTTCGCAGCTGCTCCCACGTGCGAATTCCGCTCTTGTCCAGACCAGTGAACCATGATCGGGCCTCATCTCTAAGTGAGAATGAGAAGAAGCGCATCCTGATGGTGTCTTGAGGCACTCCATTCTGCTTCACCGTATCGCACACCTCAATGAATTGACTGAGGTGAGCGTACGGGTCTTCAATGGACTTCCCCGCGAACTGGTTCTGCTGAACCATCAGAATAAGGCATGTCTTTAGCTCAAGATTGTTGGCATTGATGCCAACTTGGAAGCCTGGCTCATCGGTCTGTGGTAGGAAGCGATCTAAGATGGATCTCTGCTACACCACCACTTGCCTTTCATTGTTTCTCCCCCTGTTCAGTTCTGCCATTCTAGCAGCTTGTTCATCTTGGACTGCCTGTGCGGCTTGGAGTTGCTCCCTCAACTGTCGGACTTCATTGACAAATTGCCTCTGCTCATCGGGAGTTAAGTTCTGAAGTGGAGCTGCTTCTGGTGGCTGATTCTCCATCTCAGGTTGTTGTTTTTCCTTTCCTTTTCCTTTGCTTTTGTTTCTCCTACAGATGGCTTCGATTTATGAATCAAAGGCTTCGAGTTTCTTTCCCTTTGCTCTTGTGTTCATGCACCCGAAGAGAAAGACAAAAACTGCAGAGAATCAGTCTTTGTGTCGATCGACACAAGTGCTGCTTCTGTGTCGATCGACAGGCTGTCGATCAAAACAGAGGCAAAAACCACACACTCACGCACGCAACCGAAAATTAAAAACTCAATTCATAAAATATAAAAAAAATCCAATAACAAAATATAATCTGACTGTCCCCGACAATGGTGCTAATTTGATCATTGTTAAAAATCACAGATTGATTATAGTGTAGTGAGCAAATAAATTTATAGAACCCGAAGATTTTTCGAACCCACAGGGACAATGCAACGAAAATATTTCATGTACTGGATGCAGTTTATCATTTCTTTGTTTGAGCAAATCCAAAATTAAGAGTGGGTTTTGTTTTCAATTTTAGAAAAGACTTTTGAATAAAATCAAATAATTAAAAGCACAGATCCTAGGGAATTCAAACAATCCAATTATCATGCATAAAACAATCAATCCAAACCCCAAATTATTATTATGGTGAAAATTTTGTTAAAGTGGAATTAATTCCTTGGTTGGGCAATTAAAACCTAGATTACTAGAAAAAATTTACCTTTTTAGTCTCAATAACACAAACTAGTCAATCTCAATAAAAATACAAATTTAAACCCTACAATCGAATCTTCCTTTTGAGACAAAAATAAGTGTATCAAATTCTATTTTCCTATTGTTAATTATCTCCTCTCGGTCTCAAATTAACAACTATAAATCTAATCCAATTTTCATCTATCGATCCTTCAATTGAAAATAGATTCTAAAATCAAAACCATAGAATTTGAACCAATTAATTAGGGTTCGATTTAATCGAATTATAACATGCCAAAAGGATGGTGAAAATCCCTAGAACCTGTTAGGGTTTCTAGCCTAGCATATTAAAAATACACATTGCAATAAACATATAAGAATCCATTGAACTTACTTGAATCATAAATGAATATGAATCTTAAAGTCTTGGCAATCTTAAAAAATCCAAAGAAATAAATTAAAGGAATTGGAAATTTAAAGTATTTGAATGCTGAAAATTAAAGTAGAAAAATAAAGATAAAGACATAATTTTCGAGCTTCAAGGGTCCTATTTATAGGGGAGGAATTTGAATCTTCAAAAGGTAATGGGTCTTGAAGGAAAAATCTCCAAATTGGGCAAAAATCTGCCTTCTCATCTTCGGTGTCGATCGACAAAGCCACCAAGTCGATATCACTTCTTCAGTCCTTCCTCGATCAATTTCCGGCCTCCATGTCGGTCGACACTCAAGATATTGATCGACATGGAGGTCAATCTTAACCCTCGTGTCACCCGAACCTTCTTCACTTCGTTTGGCTTCCTTCAGCCCTCTATGTCGGTCAACACACTGGCTGTCAACTGATACAGAGGTCTTTTGTGCGGATTTTTCATCTTTTGTTCATCTTCTCACCATTTCATCTCTTTTGGACCCAAAAACCTACAAAACTTAGCACGACAAGCGTAATATCCTCTATAAACAGCTCATGCTTGATTATTAACCTAAAACTAATGCAAATGCATGAAACATTAAAGAAAATAATGTGATAAGTGAGGCAAAATAAGAGCTTACCGCACGAAGACAATCAAGCTTAGTCAGACTTCGACAATAGCTCGCTAAGTAAAAGTCATTACAAGGGTATCCATACTTGGATTCCTCGGACTGAAACTTAGTCTGACACAAAGTTAGTGAAAAGTACACTAACACAGCAGAAGCAGAACAAACCTATAGTATGAGCTATGATTGGACGACATTCTCCATGTCTCTAACGACTGGATTTAAGTGTCTAACGGGCAGAAATTCAAATGCTCAAGGATTCCTCTATAAATAGGTTTGCACTTCAACCCCAAAAAACGACGAAACACAATAGAAGAATCTATTTGAAAGCTAAGCCGACACTCTGCTCAACTTACTACTTAAGCTCTCTGAATTTTCGTGTTTCCATACACGAGACTTGAGTTCCTGGCTCAAGTTATTCTTTCGGCGTTATTTCTCTAAGCACGAGGCTTAAGCTGCATAGCTTAAGCTACTCTTTGGTGAATATATCTTTCTAAGATATATTCACAGCAGTTAGTCTCCTACTCCGGGATTTTGATTCTTGCGGACTTTTGCCAACCAACTGATTTTTGGGAAGAACAACAAACTTCCAACCACCGGGAAGAAGGCTGCGGGGTGTCATCCTTCAAACTGAAGATTATGCTTACAAAGAGTTCCTCGGCGAGTGACCACAGCAGATCGAAGGACGGAGTGCCGATTGTCTGTGCATAGATCGTAAGGAGGCTTGTATCATACTTAGTGAATTTCCAGACCAAGTGTCTGAAGAGTGGACGTAAGATTTTTAGATCCGAACCACTATAAAAAAAACTTGTGTTCTTTATTGCTTTTGTTTAAGTTTTTGCATTTATTAAGTTTCATAAAATCGACTTTCAAACCTTCAGTACTTGTCCAAGTATTGAAGAGTATATTCTGTGAAACTTACTTAAGAACTATTGAACTTAAGCTTAAACTTTCGGAAACCCTAAACTAAGTTCCAGTCAGTCTAGGAGAATAAGTACAACTCAAATTTACTTCCACTGCATATTATATACTTTGATCTCGGGACCAACTAAGTCGATTTGCCTAAAAGTAACCTTCTCTTGATGGATTGTTGTCTCTATATATATAGGCGCTCATTGGAAGCTTCCATTGAAGACATTGTGAGACAAAAGGAATGCATTCCATCGAAGTCTCACTTTTTCTGACTTACAATGTCCTTTCTCTCAGAGCAGGTGAACTTTTGTTGCATTGGTAAGAACTTTAGCAAGTCCGGTTAATGTTTGCTGGTGGATTCTTTGGATGAACAAGTTTTAAGTGTAACAGATTTTAAGATCTCATTTCTTAAGGTATGGACTTGTCTTGAAAAGTCTTCGCTTGTGTCTCTTCTTGCTGGTTGGGTATTGTCTTGCTGGTGACGTCTGCTGGTAAGCTCCTTGCTGGTGGATCACTAGCTGATGATGATGTGTCAGCCAGTTTCCTCCAAAGGAAAGACACTTTGCTGGTAAAGACATTTTAGCAAACAAACCCAAACAAGCTTCTTTGTTGGTGAATGAAATTCCGCCAGCAAATCTCCTAAAGCTTGTGATCAGCTTCGATTTACAATTCGATAATTCTTATACAATATATTACAAGTGCAGACTAATCTAGCTAGAAACACTCTAATTTAATGATATGTTTGACTCATCAAAATATCATCTAAGGAAGAGATTTTTAACATAAACTCCTAACAATGCATTTTATATTGAAGTTATCAGTTTTAACAAATTTGTTAAAATTACAAAAAGTTGATAAAATATACTCCCTCCGTCTCACTTCAATTGTCCACCTTTCCTTTTTTATCCGTCCCATTTAATTGTCCACTTACTTAAAATGGAAAAATAATACACACTCACTAATAAAATACTAATTTTCTCTATCTCTACTCGCATTGGTTATTGTGCCAAAAGCAAAGTGGACAATTCATATGGGACGGAGAGAGTATTGTAATTGCATAAGTATAAAAAGTATGTTATTATTAGAAATTTGTTAAAAAATTGTGTTAATGAATGGAATATATTAAACCAAAGAAGAATCTAAAAAACAATGATATCTATTGAGACTTTAGAAAGAGGCTGCACACCATGTGGAATATGCCACCATTGACCAATAAATGTGAAAAGAGATTGCAATATCCCTACCAAAATTGCAAGATTTCCCCAATCAAGAAAAAGCTATGTGCAGAGAAAAAAGACAGGGAAAAAAAAAAAAAAACCAATTGTACAACCACAATATATTCATATAATTGGGGATCCATAATATTTTGGATGATTAAAGCAAAAGATGCTTCAATTTAGTGGAGTTCACACTCAGAATAGACAATCTGTGATCTATCTTAAGGCAATATTGGCCAAATTGAATGCTTTAATATTTTTATATGTAATTATTGAAATGAAAAAGGAATAAATATGTTTTGTTTAAAGAAATAATCCACACATGGTTCGACACGTCGAGATATCACTTTCTGGAGCTGAAAGTATACATCAAAGTTAGAAGAAAATTGAAATTTCAAATGTAGCAAGAATAAGATTGCAATCTTGAAAATGTTTTTGCCTACATTCCTTGAATCCGATTATAATTTATTCTGAATCGATATAATCCACAAAATGATAAGATAAGAATTAAGTGCAGATAGATACACAGACAATTGAAAAAAAAAAAAAAAAAAACATTCGTCGAGGTCGTTTTCAGACAGCTACATCTCAACCAACATCCTCAGCCTCATCAACCATAAAATCTTGGCGACTTGATGTAGAAACCAGCTGGGGTGTTGTTCGAAGCGGCGTTGATGTTGAAGATGGTGCAGTGGCCGGTGTTCTTGGCAATGTCGTGGGGATCGAACAGCATGAGATCGGAGTTCCACTCCATCACTATCTTGGGGGAGCTGCTCGCCGTCTTGGGCGTGGCGACGACGAGCTGATGATTATCATCACCAGATGGAGGAGGAGCAGTGGTGTGGTTGAGGTGGACGGTGGTGATGTCGTGGATGCTGGGCCGCCGCTTGTCTTTGCCGCCGGAGAGCTGCCTGAGGTAGTACTTCTGGGCGTGGCTCGCCACTTGCGTTGGGGTTTTGGAGATGACGAAGTTTCTAGAAATGTTCCTCCAGTCCCCCTTCCCATGCTTCTCCAGTCCCAACAGAAACCTCCTGCAAACTCCTCCAAACATATATACTTGATCAGTTATTATTATAAAATATAATACACAAGTGGTGGAGAGAGAGAGAGAGAGAGAGAGACCTGTGCTCTTCCTCGGTCCAGGGGACGCCCTTCTTGCGTTCATGATCAGAAGAAGAAGTCCTGGGCCTCTTCCTAAAGACATCAAAAGTGCGATGATCGGGCAATTCCAATGCAAATGAAGAAGCCAAGTAGCCAGGAATGGGGACCAAACCTGCCTCTATATCACTAACATCTGCCACTAACTCCCTGTACTGATTTATTACATCATACACCGATTTCCCCGGGATCATCTCCGCTACCTTAAACCATCTGTTGGGAGTTTTCTCATCGAAGATCGCCAGAGCGCTTTCGAATCTCTTGTTCTCTTCTTTTGTCCATGCTGCGCTGTTGCTCTGCTGGATCCTCACCCAGCTCGACGTCTCCATATATCGCCCGCCTATATATATATATATATTCACTTACAAATCAATCAATGATCATCTACTGAGATTACAGACTCTGATATATATAAATTGATTTCATGTGCAGTAGAAAAGCAACCATATCAGAATCTTTTCAGCTGGGAATCAGAATACTTCTTCTTTTTTTTAAGCATAAAGACTGCCTTTTCATAATCTTCAAAATATCATGCACACACACGCAGAGAGATGTTTGAACTACTCACTTTCAAATTCTGATGAAGCAGCAGCAGCTGGAGGAGGAGGAGAATGAATATGGGTTTTCTTGAATAATTTAAGAGGCTGAGGCAACGGAAAAGAAACAACGAAAAGGAACAAATGGATCAAGCTATGGAAAAGAAGGAAACAGTATCAGTTTTGTTCAGAATCATGGCTGTGGATGAATCCAAAAGAGTGTAGGATTAGAAAGAGAAAAGGAGACATGAAAACATGTGTTTGTGAGTGACCAGATATGCTTTTTAACTTAGGCTGTATTAATGTAGATTAGCAGCCCATAAAAATGGTTGGTTTCTTGCATTAATTACAATCATCAGTTTGATTGAAGATTTGGTGTGGCTGCTGTATGGTTTTTTTGGGATTAGCCATCAAAACTACTTTTTGTGTCAGCACACACACACACTCCAACTTAAATAATTTATAAGATTTTTGCAATATTGTCATGCTACTTTTTAACCATTTTTTTATATTGCTACTTTGGTGTTCATGTTTCTTTGTTTATTTAGTTTCACATCTTACTGGATATGGTTTGAGAAAAAAGAATATTTCATAATCATTTTATCAGTTGAATAACAAATTAAAGTAAGTAACTGTTTACTCCAACCCACTATGAGAAATGATACTTTTTCTCAACTGTGATTTATAACTCCAGTAGGAAAATTATTGAATAGTTGTTGAAACTTGGATAGCTCAGGCCGACTTAAAATACTTTTTGCAAAATTAGTTGTAAATTCGATCGGATACGGTGTTAGAAACTGAAATTATTACTATTTTTTTATAGAATTCGTATGTGTTTGCAAGAGGGTCTTGAACCGGTTGTATTATACTCGTATTCTTTTAATACCATTCTAGAATTGTGTTGGACTAGTCTCAATATCTAACTCGGAAAGTAATTTGCTAGTGGATTTATGAGACTAAGTCGATTGTGTGTCGACAGAAGTGGGTCGAGGAACTCTAGAAGCTGATAGATTTGGATAGATATATAAAAGATATGGTATATATCTTGTTTCCTTGTTGGACAAGATTTATCCTTATCAGTATTGGATTTGGATAGGAATAAATCTATTAGAGATAAATTTTGATTTTGATATATCTTACTATAGAGGAGGGATCATGTAAAAAAAAATCCCCCTGTGAGAAAAAAGAATGAATCATATCCATCAGATCTAAAAAAATCAATGGTTGATATTGAATCAAGCAACAACTAAAACGCAATGAAGCAACAAAATAATCAAGCAACTACTAAAGCACAATCAAGCAACATTGCAATCAAGCAATGACCTGAATGCAAGCAAGCAATGACGTGAATGCAATCAAGCATCTTTCTCATTTTCTCACGTTAAGAGTTTTCTCACTGGATCCGCTCCCTCTTACTATATCTAGATTTTATACTCCTTATGTATCTAGAAATATCTCTCTATATATACCCCAACTCCCCACTAATTGTAATTGTCTATTTTCCTTACCATAATAAATCGTCACCGAGGATGCTTGAAAAGTGGACGTAGAGCTTACGCTCGAACCATTATAATTCTTTATGTCATTTAAATTTTTGTTTGTTATTTGTGTCTGCATTCGTTTCAATTTACAACAAATAAATAACTCCAACAATCTCGCTTTTGAAATGACAACTACATTTTCAAAATTTTTATCTATGGAATTTTCTATATATTATTATACAGAATGTGAAATTGTGAATACTTGCACCCTATTATTATAGAGAGTAGAAGCTAGTGTTTGTTTTTGGATTTAGTGAGAGAAAATATCTGGGACAAGTTGTGTTGCTCAACAGAAATTGATTTGACGAGCAATATTGAGTGAATTCTCTTTTTTATTATTTCTTTTTGGTTAGGACTTATCCAAAACTCAGTATTTTCCCTTACCAAATAAATAAATATATTTGATAAATTCATAATATTAAATTAGAAATAAAGAAAATTCTATATTATATCTTTCGATCTCGCAAGTATAAGAGTATTGTTAAATTATGATGTCTTTGGTCTATTTGGTAATTGGTATTATTAGTAAAAGTTATATGTCGATATGCAAATTACAATAAATATTAAATATTGTGATAATACCATGTCAAATAAAGGTATGGTTTAGAAAGAGGAGAGAAATAGAGGTAGAGAGAGAAGGAAGGCAACTAGTGGCTATAATAAGTGTACGCATCATTCCTATTTTATATACTTTGTACAGACACACTTGCATTATTTTCAATACTTTTTTGGCAATGATTGCTCGACTTTGTTGAGTTTTTTTAGGTAGGGGGATGAGAATTAATAAAAGATTAATAATAATTTTTCTTTCCAAAATCTTATAATTTGAATTTTCAGTGTTGAAAAAGCACCTTTTAACTCATAGTTAATTTTACTGCATTTTTTTTAATCTTCTTTTTCCGTAATAATCGAGCCAAATATTGCAAATAAGGGTGTCATCAATGATTGATTTTTTAAGAAATAAAATAAGACTAGATTTTAACATGTACCGTACGTTGCGTGGATTACATATTTAATAGTATTTTGATATTATTATATATAATTTTTATTTTAGTTATATATTTATTGATAAAAATGAGTATTGAAATTTTTTAAGATGCACACATACACAACAAATAACTTTATTAACTAAAACATAAATACATTCATAATATGAAAATGCATTATGACTAGTGAAAATAATTATTAAAGAAAACTTAATGCAAATAGAAGTAATACATTCATCAACATTACATAATGGATTTTATCTTTTCTAACTCTGAATGTTGAATACTCTCTCTGTCCCAGATTAATAGTTTCGTTAGCTTTTGTCACAATAATCAAGGCATGTGAGTATAGAATAAGTTGAGTTGAATTAATATTTAATTGTTGAGTGTGAAAAAGTTACCATTTTTAGAAACGAGACTATTAATGTGGGACACACGAAAATGAGAAACGAGACTATTAAAATGGGACGGAGGGAGTACTACTTATTATATAAATATAAATATTTTTATATTTATATTTATTTAAACTGGTAAAACTATAAATTCTGAAAAATCTCATTGTACACGACATTTGAAGTTTTCGAAAAATTATTGTTGTCCTTGTCACATACTCCCTCCGTCCCAAGTAAATTATCCACTTTGTCTGGGCCCGATAACCAAGGTATGTGAGTGGTAGTGGAATGAATATTTTATTGATGAGTGTGAAAAACTTGCTATTTTAGGAAAGTGGACTAATATTGCGGGACGAACGAAAAATGAATAGTGGACAATTTACTTGGGACGGAAGGAGCATCAAAATCTTCAATCTAGTGCAACTTGTGACCCTTGACACATCAACATATAACTGTTCATGTGCAAATATTGGTTTGTTCAATAAAATTCCTACATGACATAGCGACTGTCCCTGGCTCTTGTTGATGGTCATAGCATAAGAGACCTGTAATGGATATTGTCTCCGCTGAAATCTGAATGGGATTCGATGATCTAATGGTATAATAGTCACCTTAGGAATAAATATATATTTCACCAATATATTTTCCACTTAAAATCTTGACCTCTATTATGTGATTACCAAGTTGCGTCAAAATCAATTGTGTCCCATTATGTAAGACAAAGGAATGATCAATGTTTTTTAACAATATAATCGGAGCCAACTTTCAAATTCAATTCATGAGTTGGTAATTCAGAACATTTTAATGTATTAATGAACTCTAGTGTGTGCACCTTACTAAAAATATCAGCCACACTTTCTGTTCTGCCCATAGAATCAGAACTTAAGTATGTCTTGTCAACATTGTTATTCAGTGATATCATATACTGATTGACCATCTCAACTACGTCATTTGTTGGCGCCAAAATAGCCTTATCCTGTAAGCATGAGACATCTTGTAATCCTACTTGTGTTGCAAGATATATAATATCAACAATAGTTTTGATAGGATCACCACTGATATTTAATGTTAATATCTTTTGGAATCTCAATAACACCATCTCCAATTATCGCAACTCAATCAGCAAACTCTTTAAGTTAGGAAGTTTGCATCTGATCATCAATCATATTCAGACGCATATTCTTTATTAACCTCAATTCACGGACATGGCGCCATGAATATGATAAGTTAATTGTTGCATTAACTACATCACCTCTACTTCCTCTTGGGATGACAGGTAAAATCTGTCTAAAATCACCACCAAACACAACTGTATTGCCTCCAAATGGTAGATTCTTGCTCTGTGTATTTTGAAATCGCATTATATCCCTCATTGCCTTATCAAATGCTTTAAAATAATATATGTGCATCATAAGTGTTTCATCCCATATTATAAGTCAGCAATGTATCAACAGTCCGGTCAATTGATGTAATATCCCGTATTTTAATTAAGCAAATTAAAGCTTAATTTATTTAATAAAGGATTTTTAAATTTTACGAATATTTTATTTATTCATTTTTGAGAAACAATTAAACGCCCGTTGAGATTTAGGAATCCAAATTTTGATATATTTATATCATTAGAATCGTTTTGAGAAAACGAGAGTGACCGTAAAGTCACAATTTTATAAATATTGCACGAGTGCATAGAGAAATAAATTGGAATATTAATAAATGTGATATAATTCACAACTTGCACTCGGGGATTCCGATTATAAAATTGAGCTAGGGAATGCTTGGAAATATTATATGAAAGCATAGAAAATTGTCGGAATATTTTTCCGAGGTTCGTATAATTTTTAATTAAATGTTGAATTAAATGGAAAACGGAACTCCGAAAATTATGAAATTTTACGGGCAAGACGAGCTCGTCGAGAGGAGCATTTTCATATAATTATATATTTATTTTGAACTCGTTAAGATGAGTGATCGGAGGAAATTGCACACAAATTTAAAAAAAAAGGAAGGGAAATTAGTTTCTTCATTTTGAAGAAACGAGGCGTGGACGCATGCATGTTGGCGTGGGTGTGTGCGGCTGGGATTGGAGGAGGGACGGCTCTCATGTGATAAGGCGGTGGATGATGCTTAGTGGTGAAGCAAGAAGGTGGAGTTTGGAGGGATTGATCAAAACAAGCTTGTGCAACCCATTCTTTTCCATTTTCACTTCGTCCAAGTTTAGAGAAAGGAAAGAGAAGCGAGGGAGAGAAAGAAAGAGGTGTGAGATTGTTTGCATTCCAAATCAAAACAAATTGAATCACCTTAATTATCATTCATCACCATCCTCTTTTATCATTTTCGTCCATTTCAGAGAGAAAACAAAGAGAGATGAGAAAAGCGAGAGGCAGAAACTCAGCAAAACAGTGAGAAAACCCCAGTTTCCCGCAGCCAACCCCGCCCTGAAACTGCACGATTTCTGGCCTCCACGAACCACCACCGGAGACACCGCGACCACCATCTTGTTCCTTGTTCTTCAAGGATCACGGAAAGCACACCCAAATCTCAAGAGGAGAAGCGACAAGGAAGTTACGAGCGTTGAAAGGTACCCGTCGGTTTCGAACCGTTACGGCTTTTTAATCGAAGACTTGTACGAAACTTTGCCGAATCGGATTTTAATTGATAGATTTGTGTTCCTTGTGTAGAAATGAGTCTTTTGAGTGCCTGCACCACCTCTTTTGTCGAGAAATCCGATCGTTCACCGGAGAAAGAAGCTATTAGGGTTTTCCACACAAAAAGAAATTATGTATTGATGGGTTTAAATAGAGAACAATACAAGATATGAAACTATCTAGAAAGATATAAAAGATACAATTAATGAGAAAACCCTAGATACATAATATCTAAAATATATTATCATCCCCCCTCAAGCGAAGCCGTAGGTATTGAGACGAGGCAGAGCTTGCGCCGAAAAAATTCGAAGAGTGGGCGCGGTAGGGCTTTTGTGAATATGTCGGCCAGTTGTACTTCAGTCGGGATGAATTCAGTTACTAACTTGCCGTCTTGAACTAACTCTCGAACGAAGTGGTAATCAATATCAATGTGTTTAGCTCTTTTGTGGGCAATAGGATTTTGCGTCATAAAGATGGAACTTTTGTTGTCGCAAAATAATCGAGGCGAGCGAACAAGAGAGACGCCGAGCTCACGAAGAAGAGAAGAGAGCCAAACAACTTCAGCTGCAGTGTTGGCCGTTGCCCGATATTCTGATTCACAACTGGAACGTGCTACAGTTGGCTGCTTCTTAGCACTCCAAGAGACAAGATTTCCAGCCAAGAAAATGGCGTAGCCATAAGTAGAGCGGCGTGTGTCAACACATCGAGCCCAATCGGCATCAGAGTAGGCGACCAAATCGCAGGGAGAGGCACGAGAGAAATGAAGACCGTGAGAGAGAGTGCCTTTAATATAGCGCAATACTCGCTTAACAGCTTGAAGATGATCAAGAGTCGGAGACTTCAAAAATTGACTGAGCAAATTTACTGCAAAGGCAATGTCAGGACGCGTAATAGTGAGGTATTGCAGTGCTCCTACTATCGAGCGATAGTAGGTGATGTCCTTGATTTGCGTGCCGTCCTGTATGAGAGACGTCCCGGCGGGAAGAGGTGTAGCGACTGACTTTGCGTCCAGCATATCAGTACGCTCAAGAATATCGCGAGCATACTTTGCTTGAGATAACAGAAGACCATTGCTGACATAGGTGACTTCCAACCCTAAGAAATAGCTGAGACTGCCCATATCCTTAATAGCAAATTCACCATGCATGCGCTTGATAAATGTCGAGATAGCAGAAGAATTATTTCCTGTTAAGATAATGTCGTCGACGTAGACCAGGAGAAATAAACAGATAGAATCTCGACAGAAAATAAAAAGAGAAGTGTCTGCCTTACTACAGATAAAACCTGAGGACAGAAGGAAGGAGCTCAGTCGCTGGAACCATGCACGAGGGGCCTGTTTAAGGCCATATAGAGCTTTCCGGAGGAGACAGACATGATTCGGATGATGTGGGTTGGTGAAGCCGGGCGGCTGAGCCATATAGACTAGAACAGATAAAACCCCATTTAAGAAAGCATTCTTCACGTCGAGCTGGTGAAGAGGCCAACCCCGAGAAACTGCAATGGACAAAATGACACGAACCGTGGCAGCTTTGACAACGGGACTGAAGGTGTGCGAGAAATCCAATCCTGGGATCTGAGAGAAACCCTGAGCAACAAGACAAGCCTTGTGACGCTCAATGGAACCATCAGAGCGAAACTTCGTCCGAAAGACCCATTTCGAACCGACAATGTTTGAGTTGGAAGGCGCAGGTACCAGTTCCCAAGTGTTGTTCCGCCTTAGGGCATCCATCTCTTCATTCATAGCAGCAAGCCATAAGGGATTCTTGGCAGCGGATTTGAAACCCTTAGGCTCGGAAGAGGCTGTGAGTGCCGCGTGAAGACCTGTCGCGGCATAGTAGGCGAGATGGCGTGGTTTAAAGATGTCGGCGCGCGCCCTAGTGACCATAGGATGAGTAGGTGGCGCAGGAGGGGGCACGGCCTGATCCGGTGCTGCAGCAGGTGGTGATTGAACAATCGGAACAATTGCAGTATGATCATCAGGACATAACGAGCGTGGTCCAGGAGGAGCCATGGCCGACGGTTGGGAAGGGGCGGCTGGCGCGGATATAGGCGAAGCAGATGGCGGCGCGGATGAAGGCTCAAGAAATGTCGACACATCCAGCTTGGAAATATGAGTCGAAGGTGATGCCGAGGCCGCAAGAGGAAAAAGATGCTCATCAAAACGCACATGCCGTGTAACATATACTCGATTTGATGAAGGATCGAGACAGCGAAAACCCTTATGCTGAGAGGAATAACCAAGAAAAATACAAGATGCACTCCGTGGAGAAAACTTATTAGCAGCATAATCACGAAGACACGGATAAACCCGACAACCGAACGGATGAAAATGACCATAAGAAGGCGGAACACCAAACAAAGTCTGAAAAGGAGACACACCTTGAAGAACCGACGAAGGGAGCCGGTTAATAATGTACACGGCTGTAGAGAATGCCTCAACCCAATAATGCAGTGGAAGATTGGATTGAAAGAGAAGAGCAAGGCCGGTTTCAGTAATATGACGATGCTTGCGCTCCGCACGCCCATTTTGTGATGGAGTGTAAGGACAGGACTTTAGATGCTGGATACCCCTTTCGTGCAAAAAAGGATTGAACTGTGTGATTTGTGAATTCTGTACCGCCATCACTCTGAAATACCTTTAGTCGTCGAGAGAACTGTGTTTCGACCAGAGTCGTAAATCGATCCAAAACGGTAAAGAAGTCCGACTTTTGTGCAAGAGGATAAAGCCATGTGAAGCGACTGAAATCATCTATGAATACTGCATAATATCGATAAGAAGCAGAGGAAGTAACAGGAGCCGGACCCCATAAATCACAGTGCACAAGATCAAGAACATGCGATGAGCGTTTGTCATTTAATTGAAAGGGCAGTCGAGAGCTTTTCGCAAATTGGCAAGAAGGACATAAAGTAGGTTTAGGTAAACAAGATGTAACAGAAATAAATCCTTGTTTATTGAGTAAAGAGATTGAATCAAAAGAAACATGTCCTAATCTACTGTGCCATAATTCAAAGGAAGCACGTAAAACATTTTTCTGTAAATGCGAAAGAAAAGTTGGCTGCATGCGATCGAGCACATAGAGGCCATTACGGCGATGCCCGCTTGCGAGGGTCTCCCTTGATCGACGGCTCTGAATATCAAAAGAGTTGTCAGAAAAAATAACATCAACCGGCAAGTAAGCAGTGAGTTTGCTGACCGAAAGTAAATTCTTGGTTAGAGATGGAACAACCAAAACATCCAAGAGATTAAGAGAGCGCGATAAACGAGAAGACCCAATATGAGAAATAGGGAGAGAAGCTCCGTTACCAACAATAACACGATCAGAGCCCGAATAAGGGCGAGAGGTGTCCAGTGCATCAATATCAGGAGTCATGTGCGATGAAGCTCCGGTGTCTAAGTACCAATCTGAGGTCGTGGGAGAGGAAACCGAACAGCCGGCCTGGAATGCCTCGGCTAGATTTGCATGCGGGCTGCGTGAATATCGGTCCGGGCAGGCGTCCGCATAATGACCGTTCTGGCGACATATCTGACAATGCGGAGGGCGACGTTGATTTCCCTTCTTCCGACGCTGACCACCTTGCGAGTTGTTATTGCCGCGACGATCCGTAGGGGCACGAGAGACATCATAGTTTGCAGAGGACTTGGATTGTCCAACAAAGGCGACCTGAGACGTATTAGGAGAAGCCAAGGAATCCTGAAATAGAGAAAAACTTTCTGCCTTAGATAATAAATCACGAAAGGTAGGCAAGGTGGTGAGAGCCATCTGTGCAACGGAGAACGAAGAGAAATCCGGTCTAAGGCCTCGAAGAAACCAGTGAGCCTTGTCCGTATTGTCGACAGGGCGGCCTATCGCAGCAAGTTGATCGCAGAGTGCCTTGAACTCACGGCCGTAATCAGCGACAGAACGGGAACCACGTTTAAGGGACTGGAGATCGTCCTTCAACCGGAGTTCTCTCGCCTTGGATTTGTTACTGAACGCCGTGTCCAGCGCAAGCCAGACTTCGCGCGAAGTTGTGCAGCCAAGAACTTCGGACATGGCCTCTTCAGTTAGGGTTGAGAGGAGAAGACTGGGGAGGCGTTGATCCTGGATGCGCCAGGACTCGTAGGTCGGATTAGGGGCTGCCGCGCAAGAGGGAGAGGCGACGAGCGTGGTGGGAGGGACCGGTGAGCCATCGACAAACTTCATGAGATCTTGGCATATGAGCAAAGGTACGAGCTGTGAACGCCAAAGGAGAAAATTGGAAGAAGACAGCTTGATCGTAACCATGTGAACAAGAGTCGAAAGAGGAAGGACGTCGGACATGTTTGCGACGAGAAGAGGAGAGGGGACGGTGCCTAGGGTTTGTCGATTTTTCTGGCTGATACCATATTAGGGTTTTTCACACAAAAAGAAATTATGTATTGATGGGTTTAAATAGAGAACAATACAAGATATGAAACTATCTAGAAAGATATAAAAGATACAATTAATGAGAAAACCCTAGATACATAATATCTAAAATATATTATCAGAAGCGACGTACGTAAGCTCCCATTTTCAGATTTTCAGTTCGATTGTTTCGTGCGTATTTCTTGCATTTGAAGCATGGATCGTGTTCTAGAATGTCTTAGGATCATTGTGGTATGTTTATTTGATGTTGGTTGTGGTTGGGGAACAAGGAAATGGGAGCATGCCGGTTGGGGTTTTGCAAGGCTGCTGCTGTTTCGGCGCGGCTGTGCAGCTCTTCCGTCGACGTCGGCCGTCACGGCTGGTCTGAGCGGTTTTGGCGGCGGCGCTCGACTCGGTCGGCTGTGGGTGGAGCTGCTCCGGCAGCAACTGCCTTCTTCTCCGTCGACTGTTTTTCTTTTCCTTCCTCTTTCAAAAATATATTTTCTTCTCTCTCTTATATCCTATATATTACTCCCTCCGTCCCATTAGATTAGTCCAGTTTGGTTTCGACACAGAAACCAATGTTTGTGAGTGTAGTGGAATTAATATTTTATTGATGTGAGGAGATTTTTTTCCATTTTAGGAAAGTGGACTAATCTGGTGGGACAGACGAAAATGGAAATATGGACCAATCTGGCGGGACGGAGGGAGTATTATATTATATTTATTATATGATTATCATATATTATTATATGACTATTATATATATATGTTATATGTTATTCTTATATTATTAAAAAAAAGAAATTATTTATTTATTCAAATTATTTAATTATTTAATTTTGTTATCTGGTTTATGAAATCGAATGACGAGAGTGATTGAATCGAATGAGATAAGGTGTGAAGTATGTTTTGATATTGGAATCAAGTTGGAATTTAGGTTGTATTATGACTAATTGGTTTTTATTGAATTAGATGTTGGTCCTAGTTTATCCATCCTAATTAGTTGTGTTCAATGATTATTGAAGGTGGAAATAAGGAGGGAAGCTCATTCGCTCAGTTAACGGGAAAACATCTTATTTTGTAAAGCTTAACATCAGGTGGGAACTATTTTCCATATAAAACTAAAAATGCATTTTGTTTTCTAAAGCATGTTTAAAATGTTTTGTTTTAAATGAATGCTATGCAGAAAATATTTTTATGTTGCATATCTGTTCCTCTGGTTGATTCCCATCAACAGAGAGATTGATTAAGAGATGAGAACCAAGCCCTATATGGTGCTTGAGCTAATCTTATTAATATGTGATATAAAAGGTTAGCAAACCTAACATCTAAGGTTAGCAAACCTTATGATGAGTTTTATGAACTAAATCGATCGTGTCTCAAAGCTGTGTGATACTGAGACCTTGTGCACAATTGATGGCAGTGGGTAGAGTGGTTCGTCCATTCCCAGTTGTTCATCGTAACTTGGAAGTGGGCCAACTTCCAGTTACAAAATGTTAAAACAGATATGTTAACATTGTAGTTAGCTCAAGCAAAAGAAAATGTTTTGGACAACATGGTTACTTTCAATAAAACCCCATGTTTATCTGTGTGTGTTGCATAGTGTTCATAACTATAAACTGTATTTTTCGGGCATGTTTTCACGGGGTACGAAAGTACTCAGCCCCTCGTGTTATTTCTAAAACGCGCAGGTTGAAGAGCAGGGATGGAAGGGCAAGGGTGTAAAGACGACGAAGGATGATGTTCAGATTTTGAAGGTCCTGTAATACGCATCTTCATATGCGTATTACCATCACACTTGCACCCACTGCACCGCGCTCTGAAATATTTTCCTTCCCGTTTGTTTAAATCTTTTGAAGAACAACTGTTTCAGATTTCTTTAAATCTTATGTTGTTTAACAGTTTGTACTGATGAATGTGATTTTGAGTTAATCTTTGATATCGTTTAATCTTCCGTTGTTTTTGATTTAATTATTGTTTGAAAACTTTCAACCACAACTGTAACGTGCCTCGAAGTTGGGAAGGCTATTTGGGGGCGTTACAATTGGCTTCCTTGTTCAATATGACATATTGAATCTTCATTTATATTAATTGGGATCGCAAAACGTGAGTAAGTTGTCCTGGCACCAGGAAGTAGCAAAGATGTTATTCCACTTGATGCGATATTTAATACAATATCAACTTTGGACCTCAATCCAACGAATAATATTTTCCAAATAAATGTTTTTCATGTTCCCCGTATCCATATACAAATAACAGTCCTCCATTATGTGAATAATATGTATCAATAATTGTATGATATACAATTTGTTGTTGGCCTGTGAACTTATTCAAATTCGATTCATGATCTTTGGATTTTTAATAGAACCATTGGGTGATGATGATTTTTATAGAGTGAAAAGTGTATAGATGCAAAAGTGACACAACCAATAGATTGTTTAGATAGAGCTGATGTTTGCACAACAATTGATGAAATATACAATTTTTTGATTACACATTTCAGATTTTTCTCTACATTAGTCTCTTCCTCAATTTTTTTTTCCTTTAAATTACATCAATGACTTATTTTACGGCATTAGCCAAATGTGTACTTGAATTGGTGATGAAGCAATTTTTGGTTATGGTTTAATTTTTTTTATTATTATTATGAATAGATTAAATATAAAAGAGTTGTCCTTGGTCAAAATCGTACAACTACAAAGAAATCTAGGTCCATAGAAAATGATTATAATTAGATTGTAATAGCATATAACTTTAAAGAATATGCTAACCTCCTTTATTTGAAAGATAATAATAATATTTATAAATTTTGCATTAATATATAATTATAATTTATTGAAAAATGCATAATAGTTTTCTAGAGAATTTTTTTAATCATAAATTATTTTTATCCTAAATAATATATGAAAATAACAAAATTAATTATTTTATCCAACATGAATCGATTTTATAATGATAAAACTCTCAAATTTTAATTTCAATATTTTTAATTACTTTAAATAATGTTGATACATATAGATCATAATTATATAACATATTTGTGTTATATTTCGTAGTGATATATATTATTTTCTTTGAATTTAAATTAAAAAAAAAACTCCACAATATATGAGAATGAGCTCAGAAAACTAAACACAAATAAATGAAAATTGTCTTTTTTAAATCAAACATATGAAAATTGTCTTTTTTGAATCATACATATTTTATTTATTGTCAAACATAAAAAATAACAATTTAATTAAATTACAAATAAACATATAAAAACTTCTTATCAATATCTATGTGGATACTATTTTTCTTGTTTCACCTTAAGCTTCGCCTTCATCTTTTTTGAATTCGTTGAAAACTCATCCACCAATTTTCTTTTAAGAGAACAAACTTCGGTATCTTGATCGAGAACAATATATTGGTGAACATGGACTTGTATTCAAATATGAGCCTTCATTCTCATCCAAGAAATCACTTTTTTGCAAGAATTGATAACAAATGCAATTAATATTTATAGAATCAGCACAAATGCAAACAATTATTAAATGGATTAAAATAATAATAATATATTACTACAACTATAAACTTCATAGTTCATACCTCCTTGGATGATTGATTCAATCCAGAATATTTGGAAATAACCCCACTATCCAAATTTATTGACATCACATTAAATTTTCTTGTATTGGTATTGATTCCTATCTTTTCTTGAAGTTTAAACATAAGTTCTTTATTGACCAATGATAGGATCTCTTCAGGATTATCTTTTTTTTTTCCAATTGTTATTAACATTAGAAAAAAATGGTTAAGCATTTATTGTTTTAAAAAAATAAATACATATATATTACTTATTATATTATACCTTTATCTTTGAATTTAAGTCCGAAGCCGACATTCCTATCAATTGAATTGCCTTCCTATTCCTTAGTAAAACCTTGACACTAACTCCATTGTCGTTGGTTAATGAAAAAATTATATTGTGTCGCAGGCTTCCACTCGTGTCAGATTTGTTGCATTTGTCACAAAATATTTTATCACCAACTTTCATTATTTTTTGGAACATCGCATGCAAGAGAGATAACACCACACATAATTATGTTCGACATTCTCAATTCTTCCACAAATCCACACTTTTCCAACTTGCAGCCTGATAAACACTCGTTTTCCAAATATTTCTGTAGTTTAATTAGTCTTTTAATGAAGTTTATTTGCATGTTATAGTCTTAAATATGTTGTT
>JAPKLW010000659.1:46298-60897 GCA_026898455.1 Plectranthus barbatus
TGCTTGTGAAATTTTGTATTCAAACTCAATCTCAAATTATGTTTGTTTGGATAATGAAGAGGAAAGATTAGGTAGTATTCAATTGTGGATTCGATATCTTAATCCTTGTGAATACGATACTCTTGCTCTCTACTATTCTATATTGATCCGTATACTTGCGGTTTGCATGTCAATAATGTAGTGATCACAGCCATATAAGAAAATATGTACACTAAAGTTTTGTTTTTCAAACAAAAAAAACTAACTTACATTGTAGTCCCCAACCAATGATTTTATATTCATTAATCTAACGTTGCCACTGGATATATCTCCATGTACATTGGAATTTGATTGAGAGTATAAGAACTCGTCAAAAAAATGTTTAAAGTCATGTCAAAAGAAACAATCGAGAGGGTTTTAATCTCGGATACAAATTAAATTTTGATGTTCAAAGTTTAACAAATTTGATTCAACATCAAATAATCGAAGTTGGTTCGAATCAAAAGGTCTTAGAGAGAGCAAGAAAGAAAAGAATTGCTCTCTGTATCGGCCGATATAGGAGATGTCGATCGAAATAGAAAATAGGTTAAATTGATCGACGAACGAAAATCAAAAATTTAAAAATGGGTTGTGTCGACCGAAGTGAGGTGTGTCGACCAAAATGAATATTTTATTCAAAATAATTCCACATCGACCGAAATGAGGGGTGTCGCTCGGCATAGGGTATGTCGACCCATATGAAACATATCGATCGAAATGAGATATCGACGGGTAAAAATCGAGGTGTGAGCTCTATGTTGATCGACGTGTGGGACACGTCGACCGACAAATCAAAACTAAAAAAAATGATCCTTTTCATTTATTAAGTACAATAAATTATTTGAGATACATAAGTATCTTCTTCTTATAATAAATATTGAACTTTCATGAATCTCTATTCCTTTTACAGCTTCAACACCATATCAATAAGTTAAAAAAGAGAGTAAAGAGTTCTGAGTATGTACAATCACTTACTAAATATATATTAAATAATTAATAAATTTAAATAATGCAACGAATATAATAAATAAAATATTATTAAATATATAATGCATGTATAATGAACAAATCATTAAATATAAAAGATGTAGGCAATGAAATATTGTGATGAAACGAAATCAAATATTACAATTATTAAATAAATAAAACTTTATTCACTTGAATTTATAGTTTTCAAGTGAATAAACACATTATATCTTGTATCAAACCTTTTGTTAAAACTTCTGAAGCACTCTTCATATTCGTCAATCAAAACTTGAGTAAAATAAAATGTACTTGTGATACGTATTTCACCTAAAAAAATAAAATATGTAAAACATAAAATAATGCATTTGTAAAAAAGTTATATAAAAAATATTAACCTTTATATATACGTGAGGTTGACAAAATTTAATAACCAAATAATACTAATTTTGGTTAAATCCATTTGACACTCTTTTTATGATTTTCTCAGCATAATCATCCCATAAGATGCAAAACAGAGTATTTTTTCTAAAAACATAATAAAATAAATAAATTATTTAACATAAATAAAAATGATAACTAATTAATTTGAAAATAAATAATAAAGATAACAATACTTTGAATCTTCAATTATAACATCAATAACTCTTTTTTTCGGTCCACTAACGTGTTGGAGTCTTGGTTAATATTTATGAATAATTTTTCCAATCACATCTGCAACATGATAAGAAATAAATATACATGTATTAACAAAAAATGAGAATTATTGTTAAACTGTATGGTTAAACTTATTACAATAAACTTAACTTACAAAATAGAGAATAATCTCTTACATTGCCAATTGAGTATACTTCATCAAAACTTTTGAAGTTAACATGTACATCGGGAATGAATAATCCAATACTTAATAAATTCGGGTATTAGCCAAAAATATAATCATATATTTATTATATGTTGTTTTATTCCTCATTGCATTATAGGATAACAAAAAATTCTTTCAAGATAAAACATTTCCCTCTTCAAATTTGTGTCTGAAATTAGATAGCAAGTTTTCTTTAATGATAGCATGAATGCGGACACTCTAAAAAAATACAAAAACATTCAAATTTGTGATAAAAAATTTAACAAAGGTATAAAAGAATAAAAGTAAAACACCATAGAAATTATTGTTCGATCAATCTAATTTTATAAGATAAATTCTTTTCACTTAAGAGTTATTAAGAAGAAGAAGAGAGGTGCTAAGAATGAAAGAAAAGAGTGTGTGAGGGGGTTGAGGAGCAAGAAAAAATAAAAATTTGTTCCCTTTTTAATAATAAATTTTTAGATTTATATATAGTATTGAAAAATATATGATTTTTTTTACATATATTTTATAACTAGTACTTCACTCGTGCGTTGCACGGAAATATTATATTTTAAATTAGGTATGAAAAAATAATTGAAATATGATTATGTGATAGTAAGTGCTCTGTAATAATAAAAACCTGACATAATTACATTATAAATTTCGACAGTGTCCTTAGATTTACAAATTAATATTTTTAGCCCCCGACGACATGTTGCTCTAGAAATTGCAATATATAACTAACCATGACTAAAAATGGGATTCTTAAAAAATAGTCCAACATTTTTCAATGATTGACCTTGACTTTTATTGATCGTCATTGCATATGAAACTATCAACGGAAATTGTCTCTGTTAAAACTTGAACGGCAATCTTGGATCGATGGTGTAAGTGACAATCTTGGAATTAATGATAATGATAATGATGTTGTATTTGAAGTCATATTTCACAACTACTTACTCAATATCTTGCAAGGTAAGATCAATTAATTTCTTTTGCACTCCATTATCTGTGGTGATTGTTTTAGCCATAGTTTTGTTCAACAAAATGTCAATGACATCTGCACAAATGAATCAATCAATTGTCAAAATACTCATTCATTGCAGATTTTTTGGCTACAATTTGTTATACTTACCAAATAATTCACCATCTTTTATGACCTCCAAACCTTGAATTTCCTCAAATGGCTTAAACAAAAATATTTGTTTTGGGAAATCTTCTTCCACCATTCTTTTCACAACTGTTTCAAAATTAAACTTGATTTTGTACTCATGGGTGCTAATTTTGTATATTTCTGTGTTATGAGCTACCAAGAAGTTTTTTATGCCATAAGGCAAGTCTTCTTTAATGTTGACTTCCACTTCCTCATGAACACCGCATGAATTGTTAGAGATATTCGCTTGCACTCTTACACAATAAAAATATATTAGTTTTAAGTTTTTAGTTTTTTAATACATTGATTAAGTAATAAAAAGAATTAACTCTGAATCATGAGCAATTGCTTCCATGCTAACAATCTCATTTTTATTCTTAAATGATGATACTTAAAAAATCCTCACAATTCTTAATTTGATTGCAACAGTTAGTTTCATCTTAGTTGGATGAAGGTTATCAAAGGTGCACCACATCGATGATAATTTTGTATTTCACTTTTCATACTTTCCATTCACAAGTTGCAAAGAAGTTGTACACCGTAGGAATCTGTACAAAAGTAAAGCATAATTAGTTTATATTTTGTATGATTAAAATTTATTTTGGGGAGAAATCTTTTTTTAAGATGCATAGCAGTCCGGTTTCAAATAAAGTAGAAAATTTTTGTTAAAGAAATTAAAATATATTCTGGTAAAAAGTATTGAGATGAGAGAAAATAAATGACAAAAATTACTAAGAACCGTAAAATTCTTGTAGACGAAATTGTTTACCTGGAGATATAAAACAGGATAGAAACAGAGTGTGATAAATGTGATTTATAGAAAGTGTACCTCTGCTTTATATTAATTGAATTTTGGAAAAAAACGGGAAAGTAAAACATTATTAAACTAAATTTTGAAATTCAGAATTTCTAGATTATAAATTTTGGCGGAAATCTGAAATTTTTATGTTGGGGCTTGACTTCTACCGCCTGATTCTTGTAAAAGTTTGAAATTCAAAATTTTTTTATATTTGAGTTTTGGGCAAAAAATTGATTTTTCTGTAGTTTATGGGTTTCATCATGACCTGGCCTCAATACCTACTACCAAAAAATGTAAGTATAAATTAAGTAAATAATATTTTGGGCAAAAAATTGACTTTTTATTGAGCAGTGCATGAATGAAGTTAATGTCGCTGGTTCGGCGGGAGATCACAATTTTTTGCTACAACTAGAATAACACCCGTGTGTTGCACGGTCAATTTATTTATTTTTATATTTTAAATTGCATATATTCACAAATTTATATTTTATTTTAATTAATTCAACTACTTATATTTGATTTTATCTTTTAAGTTTATAGTTTTTTAACAATAATATAATATACATCTTCTATTATAACATATTAAGACAAATGGTATGATTTTCTTGGATAAGTAAAATATATTGGGTACAAAATATTATTAGTTTTAAATAATTTAAAATAGAAGTATATAGTTGAATGATAGTATATTAATTTTAATAATGAAAATACTTATCAAATGATGAATGTAAAAAAAACGAAACCACATAATTGAGATAAAGTGAAAAAATATACTTATTATTATGTTTTTTATTCTTTTAATAATCTCGATTGCTAAGATTTTATAAAAAGTAATTTTTTTTAAATGAATCTATAAATTTTATATTATATGTATTTGAAGGTTCATCCTTATATTAATCCATGAATATAAGCATAAATTTAGAAATTATCATAATTTTAAGAAGAGATATCATTTATAATATTATTAATAAAAAATAAAAAACAACAGATGATTATATTTAATGAATATATCATAATAGATAAATTGTACACAATTAAGAATTATACGAACTAAGGCCAAAATATATTTTTTGAAAAAGTAGAAATTTGGGTAGTTCTTAAGTTCCCACATATCTCAAATCATGTTGCAACATGCAATTTTTTATTATAATAATCTATATGTTTGATATTAGAAAGTCATGAGTTATTATATTATAGAGAATTTTATGCATGTTGAACCCATATCTTTCCTAATAATATATGGTGAAATTGGATACTTTTTTTTACCGGAATAAAACTAATATATAATATAATTAGATTGAGTGAGTTATCAATCTGGAGTGTCGTAGGTAGCGTTTTAATTATAATCAATTGATTATATATTTAAATAATATTCGGGACATTCCTCTTCATTTGTGTAACTTTGCTTCATCAATACATTAATACAACTATAATATTAATATCTATATATTTGCAGATTTCGATAAATATAATTAAAATTTTATTTTCTTTCCCTCGTGAAATTCATTTATAAAATGTGAAAATGCATTTTTCTCAAAATAATAGACTAAATGTTTTCATGTGAAATATATTAGTTTATATTCTTATATATTTACATATATCTTTGTATAAGTAAATTTCAATATTTAAAATAATCTTTTTTACTGTATGTGTTTGAGGATTAGAAAAATATAAAATTACTCATAACGCGAAAGAAAGTAGTTAACATATTACTTGTGTCCAATAGGTCATGATTTCGAGTTACAGTAGGTCATTTGAATGAACTTTAATTCATACATTATATATACATATATATATATATATATAAAGTTTAATACCCATGAATTTTATTCTCAATTTATGTATTACAATCTAAAAATAAAATAAAATTAGGCTGTTAAAAATTAAAGTTACTATCAAACTCAAATCAAAACTCTTTGCTCCAAAACTCAAGTCTAGTATATTCATAAATATAAGTATGAGACTATATACTCTATAATTCAACCTTCAGAAAAAATGATCCATGATCCATCATAATATAATTATGATCAAGTTTTCACCTAATTTATATTATGTTTTGAAATTCTAACCTGAAATAAAAATAACTCTCAAAAAATGATATTTGTAATTTTGAAAAAACAAATTGGCACAAATAATATCATCTAACTTATTATCTATTATATACCTATAATTTATTTAGATCAATAAGATAATATCTTAATAATAGATTTGAAAAAATAGGTTATAGATTGTAGTATTTTATGAATGAGATAAATTTGATAAATAAGTTAAATATTGTCATATAACTAATATTTATCACTTATTAATCTTGTCACATAATTAAGTGATTTAAGGATGTATATATAGGGATAAAATATAGATGGATTAGATAAAAAAAAGGAAAAAATAATAAAATAATATTGTGATGTGATGTTTTTAGGCGGGAAAATGGCATTTTTGTAATTTCTTCAAACTTCTTGTTTTTATATATATACTAGTATTTCACCCGTGCGTTGCACGGAATTATTAAATTTAAGTATTGCAAAAAATATAAAGGTATCAAAAGTTATTTTTATTTTATTAAGTTAATATATGTGACAATATAAACGTGATTATAATATATATATACAATAGTTGTGTATGTAAAAGTGTTCTATAAATTTTCATTTCAAGATGCAAGTGGTTTAAGCTCTTTGTTATCTACAATAATTAATTAATTAAGGCAGAATTGAAAAAACTGAATTATGATTTGAAAAAAAAAGTGCATCATAACTAAAATGGAAATTTACATCATAAATTTCTAAAGACTTCCTTATACACAACATTTTGTGTAGATGTTTCTTCAATGTCGCTGGATTTACAAATTAAGATTTTAAGACCCATACGACACGTTGCTCGTGAAACTGCTACATATAATTGTCCATGGCTAAAAACGGGATTCTTCAAAAAAAGGCCAACTCGTTTCAAAGATTGACCCTGACTTTTGTTGATTGTCATGGCATAAGAAACTATTAGTGGAAATTGCCTCCGTTGAAATTTGAAGGGCAGCCGTGGATCTGATGGTGTTAGTGACAATCTTGGAATCAAAATCTTATTTCCTACACTTTGACCTGTGAGCACTTCTGCTTCCAACACATGATTGCCGAGTTTTGTAATAACCAATCTAGTACCATTGCACAAACCATTTGCATGGTCTATATTCCTCAACAACATAACCGGAGTTCCAACTTTCAAATAGAGATCATGATTTGGCACTCCAGAACACTTGAGGGTATTTAAGAACTCCGGAGTATGTATATCTGATAATATAGATCCATTAGAATCAGATGTGCATGTACTATCTGAGCTTAAAAAAGATCGACCTTCTTCTTCATTGAGCGAAACCATGTATTGGTTAATTGATTCTACAACTGCCAATGTTGGTGCCAAAATTGCTCTTTCTTGTAAATAACTCGTGGTGTCAAATATGCCGCTTCTTGACTCATATATATAATCCACAATTGCTGCAATAGGATCACCAGAATATTTCAACAAAATATCATTTGGAAGATTAATCATTGTTTCTCCATCATTAGCACCTCCATTTACGCCATCTCCTATACTTGCAATCCAATGGCCAAACTCCTCTAGCTGATTCGATTCATCAACCGAAAGTGCATTTTGAATTCTCATGTTTTTGCTCAATCTCAACACTTTGCAGTTATCCCATAGATACGATGAATTAATTGTTGAGTTCACAATATCTTGTCGTCTACCTTTTGGAATGACGGGCAGAATTTGACGAAAATCTCCACCTAAAACCACAGTTTTACCACCAAATGGTAAATTACAATTGGCAGGACTGGTACCGCGCATAATATCACGACAACTTCTATCCAAAGCTTCAAAACAGAACTTGTGCGTCATCGGTGCCTCATCCCATATTATAAGTTTAGCTCTTATAATCAACTCAGCAAGTGGACTTCCTTGGGAGATGTTGCAAGTAGAATCTTCATGGGGATTTATGGGAATCTTAAAGCGTGAATGTGCAGTTCTCCCTCCTGGTAACAAAAGTGAAGCAATTCCACTCGAAGCAACATTTATGACAATTTCTCCTTTTGAACGCAATGCTGCAGACAATCCTTTCCAAACAAAAGTTTTTCCTGTTCCTCCATATCCATATACGAAAAAAAGTCCTCCTTTATTTGAATTGACGGCTTTCAAAATTGTATCATGAGCGCATCGTTGTTCATCTGTACACTTGCTTAAGAAATCATGGTAGTCTTTGTGTTGAGTTTCTCGATCATATCGTAACTCTTCGTTGATGATTGAATTACCAGTCGTCCTTTGAAAATATCTTTCTTCGGGAAACGGCATGCAATCAAAGTCACTTAGACTTTTACCAAGTCTTCTCAGCAACTTTTCCATCTCAACTAAAGCATAACTTTTTACTTCAGAATCATCAAGTGTTAATTCTGCAGTTAATTTTTAATAATATTAAAATTAAGAGTGGATGTAAATTGACATAGTCACATATAATATTAAAATAATTCAAGATGATTAATGATAGATGTTTACCTGGATGTCCCAAATATATTCTTTGATTGTAAACAATGTCATCGGATAAATAAGACCAACATTCATCCCAAACCTTCTCAGGTCTCGCAAGTGAACCATCAAATAATAGGGTGACAAAAAGAGACCGCAAAGATGTCGCTGATGCCCATTGACTTGCCTCCACTATTCCATCAATGTATTCCTTATCGTCTTCAATCAATCCGAGAGCGTAGCAAGCATCTCGAAAAGTAGCATACTGAACTCCATTTATGCACTTTATATCTTCATAACTTGTTGGTCCACGAACAACATTCAACAGACATCTCAAGTAGTACAATTCTCCCGATCCAGGAGGCACATAAAATAACCTTCCAATAGCATATCCTTTTTTTCTCGGCACCCATGCTCGAATATCTTTTTTCCAAACAAATTTTGTCGGAAATTCAGCATATGTAAGCTTTTTTGCTTCTGGATATATTTTATTTGCTTCCATCCATGCCATGAATTTGCTTTGTTTAACTGTAGGTCGATCAATGACAACATCTATAGGATCCAAGTCTGAAAATATGACACTGTGCTCACCTGGAAGATGGAAAGATAACCGTTCAACTGCAGGATCTCTATATTGCATCTCGAAGCCGAAAATTCTCCATGCTGCCTCACATGGAGATATATATCGACAATCGTAGTACATTTGCACCTCATCACATTTATTTCTTGCTTGGTCTTCACTTGTGCTCTCATAAAAAGATGCAGTAACACGATCGTGGCCTTTGTTTATGTACTTGAATAAATACTTTATCGATCTTGATTGATTGCACCATTCAACATTGATATGTCCACCATATTTCATTAGAAGATATTGGTTATGGGGAACAACATATCTATTGTCCAATGGGATTCCATTTTTATCAATAAATCGACCATTATCTCGACGTCGATAAATAGGATATCCATCTTCATCTGTTGTCGTCGAACTCACAAATTTTTTTGGAAAGAACTTTGAGCAACGACCATTCAACATACATGGTGAATTCTTGTGAGTTGTACCACATGGACCATGTATCATGAAATCACGTACTGCCTGATAATAATCTGGATCAATTTCTTTATCAGGAATCTCTGCTGAGATAATTTTATCAATATCTTCACCAGCGGGATACTTATCTTCCTTGCTCAAAAAAAGTAGTATATGAGCATGTGGTAAACCTCGTTTTTGAAACTCAATAGTGTAAATCACTGCAAAAATAAATTTAATTACCACAAATAATTATGTTATAATATTTAGATATTATAATTTAACTTTAAGTTCAATTGAAACATAAAAATACCTGCCACAACGTTCCCAAATACTTTATTTTGCTTCAAATCTTTTATCAAGTTGTCCAACTTGATCTTGAATACTCGAGACATTATATCAGGACGATCTTCTGGTTTCAAACCTCTTTTTTCACAATATCTTATTATCTCTGGCCATTTGGGATTGCATGTGAATGTGATGAACAAATCAGGGTATCCTACCCAACTGCATATAGCCATTGCATCTTGGTAATTTTGAATCATGTATCGAGCTCCTCCAGTAAAAGATGATGGCAATATAATGCGTTTTCCCTGAGTGGTTGGATCAGTTTCTCCTCTCATAACTGCGTCTGTTAAGCCCTTATACATTTCTGCACGCAGTTCTTTCTGATGTGTACGAACATACATCAATCTATTAGATTCAATCATCGTGTATGCATCAACGATGAATTGCTGGAATAATCGCTTGGATGCCAAGATGTTTAAAGGCTCATTTCGTCTTTCATGCAATCGGTAAGCGAAGAACTCCCTGAAACTAACCCTTTTTCGTCCATTATTGGATACTGTATATAATCCAGAATAAGGAATATCTTCTCTATATCCATCCTCACCATAAGGAAACAACAATGGATACTGAAGAGCAAGGTAGGAAGCATGGAGCTCATTTATTCGTTTTAGATATCCTGATTTAGTTTCAAGAACTATATCTCTATCTCCCATAGATTCATCAAAATCTCCAACAATTAATGCAGCAACTTCAGATGTTGTTGGGAGATTATATTGTCGTCCATCCTTTCCTCTCTTTCCTATCAATCGTAGCTTGATATCTGAACACCCATGCTCTAGAAATTTATCTTTAGCCATTCGAAAAGACTTCACCAATACATTATGAGCATCTAACATATCTTTCAAATCAGCCACAATTTCCACATGCAATGAATCTAGATTATTCTGCTGCCTAAAATATAAAATTGAAAGATGTAACTAAGCAATCAAGTTATTAAATATAAATGCAAAGTAAATAAAGAAATAAAATTTAACACTAACCGAACAGAGAGCAATCTATTTGTGATTTCGTTCTCAGTGTCGTAAATGTATAACTGTGCGAATTTTGGCGAGCAACCTTCTGTAGGTAATAAACTTCCAATTGAATGATAATTTTGACCATGCAAACGAAAAATTGGTGCTGACCTCCCATTATTTAGGCTCTTGTCAATCTTTCCACCCATAGATGTAAAAGAGAACATACTATTGTATGATCGTATATTAGCTAAGAAGTGTTTGCTCTTTTCATCTTTTCCGAAAATGAGGTCCTCCAAAACTTTAGGAGGTCTTTTCATTCTTGCAAGTTCAATTTTACCATTCGTGCAACACCCAGAATACATGGGATCTTTTGCTTTAAAATGCTTACCCACGCGTTCATTATACCAAAAGAAAGAACCACAATATTTACATGAATGTATTGGATCACCAATATCCCAATAGCACACTGCATAACAATTATAATATAAATGCGCGTCAAAAATAATTACTAACATTATACAGAAAAATACTTTTTGCACTTGTACAAACAAATAAATAATAATTTAATATGAGCATACCACTTGATTCAACTGTGAATTGTTGATCCTTGTATATCTCAGCACTCATATCACAATTACTTATGGCAGTGCCTACACAAAAAAGACAAACGACATTTTTATTGCTATAAGTGATAATATAAATAGCATTAAATAACATTAACTAAAATAAATTTTGGAAAATTTTAATGATTATTTTTTTAGTTATACTAACTTACTCGCATCTAAACTTGTGCCCACATTGCTTTTGTGTAAAACTCCAAATTCAGATCTATCAAACTCCATTATATCATCAACCGTCAGATCTATGAGCGTAGATTTTTTAATATTTGAAATTTCAATTCTTGCAGTGCCTGCATAAAAGAAAATTGTAAATAGTAAGATAGGACATACAAAATTCAATAATATACATTTATAATAATTAATGAAATATAAAATGGGTAAACTGCATCTTACTATTTTACATACTAACAATTTTTTTTAACAAAAAAAATAAACACTATCAACCTTAAAAAGAAAGCACCACAATATTGACATTTATTAAATACTCGCTCTGTCCAATTAAAGTAGTCTCATTTATCTTTTTTGTTTGTCCCATAGAATAGTCCAATTTCCCTAAAATAGAAAACTTTTTCACACTCACCAATAAAATATTAATTTCACTACCCTCACAACCCTGATTATCTATCCCCGTACCGAAAAGAAATGAGACTACTACACCGGAACGGAGGGAGTAATTAATATCCCAAATATCAATAGCACATTTCATAAGAATTAGAAATTAAAACACATGTACGGCATTAATCATTAAATTATAGTAAAAATACATGTGTATGCACGTGTATCAAAAATTAAACATTAATTTTAACATTAACTGTACCACTCAATTGAATAGTACATAATCTGTTCTAAAAAAAATAAATAATTCAACAGTATATTTTTGATCATTTACATGTTTGCAATTATATTACAATTACTTATTGCAATGAATAAAAAAAATAAGACAAACAACATTTCCATAAAAAAAATGATAATATAAAGAATATTGAGCCACATAAATTTAAAGAATTTAAGATAATTTAAAATGATTATTTTTTTTTAATTATAAAAACTTACTCTTGTCAAAATTTATATCGTCGTGATCTGTTGTTTGATGAATAGTCTCCACATTGCTTTTGTGTGAAATTTCAGATTGAGATCTGTCCAACTCAATTGTATCATCAACTGTCAAATCTATGAATGTACATGTTTCAATATTTGATTTTCCAGATCTTGTTGTGGCTGCACAAAACAAAGTAGAGATTGTAAGATAAGACATACTGGATCCCATAGTATTATTTACAAAATTTAATATATAAAATGGTTGCGATCTATTTACTACATCTTGTTAAATATATTGCATAGTTAATAGTCAATTTTATAATTGTGGATTTTTTTATATTAGATACTATTATCATAAAATAAAATAAAATAAAAGAATCAATTTTTAATTTTGATACCATTTTCGTTCGACATTTAAAATAATTTTTGATATATTTTAGAACATATTTTCAAGAATTAACTATATTGTCTCATTCAAGTTATCTACAAAAAATAAAATAAAATAACCATCCATCACATCATTGTATAAATTATAAAACACATAGTACTCAATTAAATAACATAACTAATTAATTTTTTAGGACAGAAGTTACCGTGGACTAAATCACCAAATTTTGATTTCTCATTTTCAAAATATTGCTTTTGATTGAATGACTGAGTTGAAGCTTCAGAATCACATGCTTGCAAAGTAATGCGTCGTGTTTTATATAATGGGAAATTCAAACCACCTGTCACAAAATAAAACAAAAAAAATAAATAATAAATATCAAAAGATTTGAAATTTAATCATACTATTCATATCAATTAGATTTATAGGTTAAAGTGATTTATGGAATAGTCTATACCATCATATGTAAATTTACCAAATGCCTATTAATTTATATTTTAGATCTATTTTTCTCTACATTTCTATTTTTGATAAATAAAAATAAGTCTTCTAGTAATCATTAGATTTATAAATATTTACTTATTTGGCAATGAATAATTTATTCTAATAATTGTTCAAATTAATTGTATATATAATTGTATGGTGTACACATTAACAAAATGAGCAAAATTCTATGCCACCTAGCATTTTCTCATTTGGCTCAAAATAATTAAATATTTATTAGACAACCCAAACTAAAATTATTGTGATTTCAGTATAAAGCAACTCAAATATTAATTTTCTTTTATGAGTTTCGAGAATTATAAATGCATAATCTATTAATAAAGCTATAACATGAATTTAAAGGTTAATTTTTTTTAAAAAAATGAATTAATTTAAAAGATGAAAGATTTACTTAACCAAAATAATCATAGAAGACCTAATATGAAATTATTAGAATAGTCCATGGGATGGGTTAGTTTCACTCTTATCCTTTATTTTATTTTATGCAATACATAGACAATGCTAAAACATATAATATTTCATTACAGATAATTGTCGCATAAATAAACAAACAATACTAAAATATATAATATATTTGATTTGAGATTATTGGCTGCACACAATAAATAAATATTTGATCATTTTTATGTTATTGGTAATTTATTATATTTTAAAATTGAAAGTATTAAATAATACTAAAATACATTATATATCTCTAATGAGAGAGGGCTGCATACATAAAAAAAAAAAAAAAAAACGATTTTTACTTAATTAAAGTTACCAACTACCAAGTGCAAAAAAATAAATGGGCTTAAGCCCGGTTGACACAGCCCATAATAAAAATATTTTCAAACCCTAGATTTGCATATAAATAATCCTAAAATTTTGCCTGCCTTCATCAGCGCCGTTCACATCTTTTCTTTAATTCTTAATCTCCAAAACCTAACTTCTGCACCACACCACAACTTTCCAACCACTCTATACTGCTTTCTGCTTCTGTCAAACCTAATCCAACTACTCTCTCCTTATTTCTCAGTTATTTTAAATTTCTCCGACGACCAGCGACCATTTTCAAGTTGGTGACTATCGAAATATATTTGTATGCAACAACACTACTTCAAATGCAGTAGTCGTGGACCGGCAAAATACATGAGAATGTACGAAAATAGCCGCAATGTGCCAGATCTGTTGTTAAAGGCAGATGTGCAACAACATAAGTCAGATCTATCTATAAAAGTTGTCATAGTTCATTTCCAGCAACACTACTTCAACCTGAGTAGTCGAAAACGGTGAGAATAATTCTATTTGGAATGAAAATATGCCAAATATATTTATATTTCGAATTATACCAACATATCTTTACTTATTTTGATTCGATCTATGTTTTTATGTATAAAAATGCCGAGGTATTTGTGGAAGAGGATAGATCTACTCCATTCGCCTCCTTTCGTTATGT